>LIEC01006008.1:0-37526 GCA_001925005.1 Drosera capensis
CTTATAAAACTAGTATAATACTAAGTGTTTTCTATACGAGTCACAGTCTTTCACGCCAAAAGGAGACTTATAGCCTTTTATAATCTTTCATATGCCCTCTGTCCAAAAAAATTTGAAATTTGCACCAATTTTTCTTATTGGTTGGTCCCACTATTATTACAGCACTTCCTTTTGTGCCAAAGGTTTTGAGTCAAAGTATCAAAACACCCTAACCTTTTATTTTATTTTGTAGAGCCCAACACCACTACCTTATCTCCTCCTTTCTTCTTCTCCCTCTCACACATTTGTGAGGCTAAATTGATCATTCTGACCAAAAGTCAATGTTCACATCAATCCTCGTTCATGCTCTTCATGCTGCAATATATCCGGATGGAGACATAATTTTTAATATTTTATGCATTTTTTCTCTTAGAAGATGATATCATTTTGTTCGTTTTTGAATGATCTATGTCCTCTCTCATTGACTATTTAACTGATATGTGTTCTCCTTTTTTCCTTTTTTTTTTTTGACCCAATATTGAACAATGTGCATTGTTTTTTCTTGAATTTACGAGGAACTTTCTTTTTTAGATTAAGATAGGAAAAAAGAATGGTAAGTTTTAACCACAATTTAACCTGTATGATTGCTCTCTTTTAAGTGTGGTCGTTCGATGTGGTTGGAAACATTGTAATTGAAATTTGAAACACTTGATGTTTTCATACAGGTTCATGAACATCACTATGATCAATTTATGTGGATTGTATGTAGGTCAATTATATTGATTATATTTATTGGGTTTATTTGTTCATGTCGGTCATATTCTTTTTTATTAGAACTTAGAACATGCTACTTTTACATTTGTTTTGTAAGTTAACTAGTTTTGTGTCATGATGAGCAAATCTCACTATTCTTGACTCAATTTTGTTCTCGATTCTCTAAGCTGGCTTCTTGATTCCCGATTTGAATCTCGATTTTGACCACTATGAGTTATGATGCCGTCTGCAGTACTTAGAATGTAGATCTTGAAAGATGAAGCCCTCTTTCATTTTTTATTTTTTATTTTTTAGTAACATTTCAAAATTTTGTGTTGTTGCACCTTCTTGATTCCATGCTCTTACATGTGGAAGTCTATTCAGTTACGTCCGTGCTGAAACTTGTTTTTTCTTTTTCTTGAAACGAAGAATAAATAGTCAAACTTAGGTTTGGCTTTGTTTCTCCTTTTAGTGCTGAGTATCGACTTCGTGATGTGAGTTGGCGTTAAGAGAAAGATAGCCACATATTACAGAAGGCTATTGAAGGTGATGCATGTTGTGAAGCGAAGAATGATTCGGTTCACAAGTATGTTTGTGAAAATTCTTCTTGTGACAATTGATGAGAAGTCAGCCAGCATGATTTAATGAGAGATTTGTATGATTTCGAAAGAGGGCGAGAGATGTACGATGCTCCTGTCTTCAGTGTTCGATAAAACGAGTACCAAAAGTAGAAAAACATAGACAATAATGATCTTTTTATTTTAATTGATGGTTTGCTTTGTTTTTTTGTTTTGTTTTGTTTTTTTGCTTTTTTGTTTTTTTTTTGTTTCCTTGCAGCCTGGTCCTAGAGACTCCTCTCTTCATTGTTGCATTAAGCGGAACCGTGGCAACCAAACCTATCATCTGTATCTTGGGTTGAACTCAGGTGACTCAACTTGTCTGTCTTTTTTTGCTTGGACTATATTCATGATAATTGCTGATTTCTAGCTACTTAAATTGGGGGTTAGTCCAAATGGCTCACTGCTTGGAAATGGAGTTTCATTGAAGAGAATCTTCGCTATGATCTTGAGACATTTAGAAATTGTTTCTTGCAGTTGCAATTTTCCCGTGTTTCTTGACTGAGGTGTGCAATGAATTGAATACTGTATCTGTCATGTATTAAACTGATTTGTAGTTGATATATCAGCTTCCTATGATGATGGCAAGTTTCTCCTTGCTGCCCGAAGGTGTAGACGCCCTACGTGCACGGATTATGTGATATCTTTGAATCCAGATTATGTGGCCAAGGGAAGCACCACCTACATTGGCAAATTAAGGTATCTTTGCCTTGTCCCAACCAGGAAATTTTGGCTGATGGTTTCCCTCTTGCAAATCATTGTGCATGATTTGCCATCTTGATTCGCAGATCCAACTTCTTGGGGACTAAGTTCACAGTCTATGATGCACAACCTTCTGATGCTAAAGCCACGCTCTCCACATGTCACTCAAGCAGGCTAGTGGGTTTCAAACAAGTCGGACCAAGGGTTCCAACGGGCAACTATCCTGTTTCTCACATTTCATATGAACTCAATGTCTTGGGTTCCAGGTGAGTTTTGCTTTGCTATTATTCCTTCTAAAGAATGCAATATACTCTGCTAAGCTTTTAGTGGTATTATCATTGTAAAGCATAACTGGAAAATAGAATACAGAGGTCCATGCATTATACTCTGCAAACCGCATGAACCGGCAGCAGTGGTGGCGGTGTTTTGTAGCCATTTCACCGGTTTGGTGTTGGATCCTGTGCCTTCAAAGCTGTTTATTCCAAGCTTTTGAAATAAACGGAGAGTTGTGTTTGTAATTGCAGGGGTCCAAGGAGGATGCAGTGTGTGATGGATGCCATACCAGCCTCAGCTATTGAACCAGGTGGCGAGGCCCCTACTCAAACCGAGTTCATATTCACCGATATCCATTCCTTCCCTTCCATTCCTTTCCTAAGGTCTAAGTCGACCCGCATCGAGAACTGTCACTCTAGCCCCACACTGAATTCAATCAACGGAAATCTAGTTCTGAAGAACAAGGCCCCTAGATGGCATGAACAGCTCCAGTGCTGGTGTCTGAACTTCAACGGGCGCGTAACCGTCGCTTCTGTCAAGAACTTCCAGCTGGTCGCTGCTTGCGAAAACGGGACAGAAGGTGAAAATGTCATTCTCCAGTTCGGTAAAGTCGGGAAGGATGTTTTCACAATGGATTATCAGTATCCGATCTCTGCTTTCCAGGCCTTTGCCATCTGCCTCAGCAGCTTCGACACCAAGATCGCATGCGAATGAGGAAGCTGCTGGTGTCTGTTTTAATGTGATGTTGTATGTATGTATGATCTGATTATAGCTCATCTATGGACCGCAGTCTGTTCTAACCTTTGTGACATTGGGCTATGGTTTGTTCTTAGCTGTTGTGTATTACTTGTAATAACTGAGTTGTGTTGTAAGGATGCTTGTCTGTTATTCGATGAGCTCAATCATTGAATGGCAAATACGATTCGGAATGTCATTATGCATGAATTGTGCCCCTTTCAGGTTTGAGACTGCAGTATTTGGCGATGCAGAATGCGGCGTAGAATCAAATTGATTGGGATGGTTATCTGGAAATGATGGGTACTCGTACATATTTAGGACATTTGTTTTTTGGTAATGTAACGTGAAACCGTAACACTTCAAGAAGTTACATTGCGCTCTGTGTCATAGACTCTTGTCGCATATCCCGTGTAAAACGAGAAACAAAGTGCCTGGAGTGTCTTTTACTCCTATCTGCACATGCTTGAGATATTTCTATCGACCTGGTAGACAATATTCTTATTTTTTTTCCCCTGTTTTTTAAAGCTTGCATGTATATCTTCTATCATTACAGTTCGACTTAGATGGTATGATTCTTAGGTTATACGACAAGTCCCAAAATGATCTCACTAACGGTAACTAACAGATATTAAAACATACCGGAACTGAAATTTCAGAAGGATAACTCACCCCATAATATGATGGGAAAGCAATGGAACAAATTAAACTATCCCAATCCCAATAAAATTATTACATTTTTTAAAGTTTGATCGTTTCAATTAAATTATAATATTAAATTATATGAATTTTTTTTCATATAATAATATCAAAATATTCTTATCATTTATTTTATGTCACATTAATCTATCTCTCTGCTTATTCTCATCCTTTTTTGTTTTTCGCTTCTCTCCCTCATGAACAAATTGGTTTTTACCATTAAAATCAACACATGTATGTAAATTATTATGTTAAATCAATGGATTGTAATTTGGTTAGAATGTATACTGACCTCGTGTTGGGTCTCTCTCTCGTCTCGTGTAGATGCGCTTGATCAAATTTTAATACGCATTATCCTCTTTTTCCAGGAAAGTACCCACATAACTACTCATCCCCAATTCCTGTGGCGCCCTTGGCCGTTAGCTTTCTGATTAGGACAGGAGGTTTGATTGGTAGTTCACTCATCCGTACCACCTTTCGCCTTCCTCGTGCGATCCTCGATTTGTTTTTTACTTTAATGCGACGTATTAGCTTGTGTTACTCATCTCTCAAAGCCCATATCGTGTGGAGACATCACATCACACATGTGAAAGAGTTGATATGAATAGTATAATCATGGATGTGATTATGTGTCTCATTGCCTGTCATCTACATGAACACAGAATGCCCCAGAAAAGATGGATAGATACGGAAACTTATATGCTAAGAAACCGACCGTGTAAGATAAACCCGAATAGAAAAGAAAGGAAAGTTCCAGGCTAGCCAGGGGGCCTCAAAGGGTAATCTGTTCACACGTCTATATATACATGCTTTCATCCAACGATTCTATGAGTGAATTCTGCTATAGTTATACTGTTTCTATCATACTCCAGTTGATTTAGCTGAGAAAAAAACTAAATATGGGACCTGGAGGGCCTGGCGGTTTCGGGCCAGGAGGTCCGGGCGGTTTCGGCCCAGGAGGACCTGGTGGTTTTGGACCGGGAGGAGGCCCCGGTGGCTGGGGGCCGCCCGGAGGGCCTGGGTTCGGCCCTGGAGGGCCTGGTTTCTGGGGACCTGGACCGGGTTTAGGCGGATGCTTCAATGGAATATGTGACATGTTCTACTCATGGTACGTGTCATAGTTTTCTATGTTCAGTTTCAATGCTTTGAGATTGTTGATATTAGTCTTCAACCCAATGAGAGCAGAATGAGCTAACATTGTTGGTGGTGGTGTTTGTGGATGCTTGGCTTAGCTTTTCCTGCTTGTGCTGCTGCTGGTTGCTGCGCGACTGCTTCGGTGGACCTCGACCCTATGGCGGCCCGCCCGGTGGCCGTCCATTCTAGTCGGAGTCATACACGTACCATGGACTCGTAGTGTATGTAATCAGGATCAGATACGGACTATAGGCCTCGAGTTTTCACTCAGTTGAGCGTTTTTTTTATTTTTTTTCTGTACCTTCGTCATTGTTTGTTGTCGCTCTTTGCCATTCTGCAATTCATTTTTTGATTTCTTATGTGCGCTCTACAATGCAGAGATCTCGGCTACAATTTTCTATCGACTACAAATATCATGTCCACTAGGTTGTAGATCACTCACTTGTCATTACATCATAAAATCAACAACCAGAAATTCGAATAGTATAACACACCAGGATTAACCACAAAGTATCACGCTCGTTCATGACTTTTGATGAATACTCCAATCAAACTCTCAAAAGGTCCCTAATCACAACTTCAGTCACCAGACCGTTTCAGCTACCAACTCCATATGTTTGGATTTCTATTGAAACTATAAAAGACCTTAATCATGAGAAATCATATTCTCAGCATAACCATTTCGGCTTATGATTTGTACCAAGCTTTATACGAGATAGGGAAGAACGTTTTTTTATGTACGCTTGTGTCAAGTGTGGCGGAAACGCCCATGATCGTGATGGTTACTACGACGTCCATGTTGTCCATGGATTCTATGCATCAGAAATGGACTTCCTCTCATTTACCAACATCAAATTGACAAGCAGAAGGCTGACCTTTATTTTCAGATGCCCTATTTTCTCTAGTGCTACAGAAGAACAATTCTCATAAGCTGGTATACAAAACGGTGAATATATTACATTATTAGACACAAGAACAGCATCAAAACCTGTCAGCTACTCGACACAGCTCATCCATCTTAGTTGCACTGAGAATCATTCCAACTCGCAGCAAACTTGGGGCTGGGCCATTCTTTCTACTCGGATCTATTCATTTCATTACAAATCAGCATCATAGCCTTGATCGACCCACTCCAGTAGGCGCCCTGCATTTCGACACAGATGCTTTGCAGAAGTGAAATCAATTATATTGGGCAAATGTATGATCATTTTTCGAAGGAGTCTTACATTTGCTCAACGACGAGAGCAGATGCTCCGCCGCCTCCATTGCAGATACCCGCAACACCATATTTCCCCTTCCTTTGTCTAAGGACCTGCAAGATTTACTAAATAGTTACAAGAAGAAAGCAAGCACAGGTGCAGAATTTCTAGCATAACAGAACCACTGATCTTCAATAGAAACATAAGATTGGTTTTCAAGTTCTTGGCACCAAATTAAATCTTCATTCAAAGTACCGACTGGTTGTCCCGAAATCCTTAATATCAACAAAGTGAATTCGACCATCTTTCTGCTTAGCGAAAAAAGAGGTTAGTCAGGAGTTACCCCCAATAATGTGATTAAGATACGAGCTCCACTGCACCCTAAAGGATGACCCAAAGAGACAGCTCCACCATGCGCATTAACTTTTTCCTATCCAAACAAGAAGATAAAAATGTATGAGAACCCAACTCCCCTTGGTTTTACACAGCTTCAAAATCATATGGCCTATGTCGGATACTCAGCAACAATGACAAATGAGTTGGATGGAAAAATGATTAGTGATAAGAACTCAAACTAGCAATTGTACAAGAGAGGTTCGAATCATACTAGATCTAAGCCCAGAAGCTTCTGATTTGCTAGAGCAACAACCTGAATAAGGAAGAAAAGGGGCCAGGACTGAGATAATCATACAGAACAGGTTAATTAACTCTTACAACAGAGTACATTACCGAAAAGGCTTCATTGATTTCGTAGAAGTCAATTTGAGAATCCTTCATGCCTGCATTTGATATAGCTTTTGGTATTGCAAGAGATGGAGAAGTTGTAAACAACTCAGGTGCCTGCATATTGGTGCCAAGTAGGTATAAGAGAAGATGGTATAAACTCTCCACAGACTACCAGCATCATTGCGGATGCTCACATCTTAGTACCTGAGCGGCATCTGCAAAACCTTTGATCCGGGCAATCACTTGTAATCCAAGCTCCAGCGCCTTTTTCCCACTCACCAACACTATTGCAGCACCACCATCACTGTTCCATAAGGATCAAGTAAATCATTAGCCTTGGCGCTTGCCACATTGGAGCTTGTAGTGTGTATTAGAAAACATCTCTTTCGGATCATCTTGACATCTACCAGTATAGTTCCACATGAAACCAATTGATGTCTAAATGTGACTTCAACAAAGAGTGCTTTCCTTTGTTGATTGAAGTAAAAAAGAAGGCATTGAGCGTCATGAATGAGATAATTGTGCGTTGAAGAAAGAATGAAAATCGAGCCCTACTCAGTGTGTTGCTAACGACTTGTTTCATCTCAAAGACAGGTTAAAGATTCAGCGCATTGTCTCAGAAACATCTTGTACAAAACACAACACTCAAGAGGACTGAAAAGATCTCGACATGAAAATGTACACAACTCATGAAGGGAAGACAAGACTTCGAAGATATAGGTTTCATGTAACATGCTGAAAACTTCATGATAACCTCTATGCTCTACTGACGAAACCAAAAATGACTTGTAAGAACGAGACTAACAAGCATTGGGCGAAGCTTATTTAACAAGACATGAACCTGCTTGGACTAATGAGGAACAATACCCTAAATAAGGTTTACCTGAGCGAAGTCATTTTTTGGGGTAAGGTTAGGGTAATCTCAGGGTTATTTTTAGGCGCTTTGAAGTAGCTAACCTTGTTTAATTGATTTTAAAATTTTCATTTAACTCGATTTCAACAAGGCTGACAGGAGTTGTATGAAAATCCCAATTAAAGACAACCAAAAAGGGGATTATAGTGGAGAATGAGAAACAAACAAGCCATACCTTATAAGTGAAGCATTTCCCGCAGTTACAGACCCTCCCTCTTTGAAGCTTGGGGGAAGCTTCCTCAGTTTTACAGGATCAAACTACAAGGTCGTAGTCAATATTATTATGAGTTAACTAGTGAAAGGATGAATAAATTATACAGCGCAACCAATCAACTAAAAGTTACTGGATTTTCTAATTTTAATAGAAAATATTTGACATTTACAAGCCATAGCACTATGCTTGCGATATCATACTCTTAGTATCATGAACACCTCTATAAGATGGTCTTGGATCTATTCTGAATATCACCAAAGAGCAGACTTGAGCCATCTTCAGATCTTAAAACTATTATGAACCATCATCTTGATATTTTAAAAGATTCCAAACCATTTCTAACCAATCATAAAATATTACCTTTTCCAGTCCTTCATCTTTGTCAATCACAAGTGCAGGCTTTCCCTTTCCAAGAGATATTTTAACCTGTGTTTAACAATGGTTTATTAGCAAATACACAAATGGGAGTCGGTAACTTCCAATTTTCAATTTATTAATCTCACCGGCACTATTTCCCATGCAAAGGCACCACTTCTTTGAGCTGCCATGCCACGTTCAAAGCTCCTTATCGCATAAGAATCCTGAAAGTTGGATGAGTATAAAGAGGGCTTATTGTTTGATGTGAATCACATGAAACTTGGTCAAAATTTGAAACAGGAAAATTGATCATGGGAATATAACAGAGGGTGCAACAGAGCAATAGCAGAAAGAAACACATCACTCGGACGGGGCAGCCAAGGATCGTTTTGTTGCAAACTGTATCACATGTTTGATGCTAAAGAGGATGATGTTGACATCAAGCGAACAGTCTATGGCTCTATGGAATATTTAAATGGGTTCAAAGGCTAGATACTGCATTGATTAGACTGAGGTCAGTCCAAGGGAAAAAATGTGCCTAGGATGATAGAACGTACCATGGGAGATCATTCCATGTGCTAAAATAACAGACGGTGCTTATGAGAAGGAATTCTTTTCCCCCTTTTAACTACAGAAAATATATGCCGAAATTGGTACTAGACAACTTCCAGCAACGACATGATAGCAGTCCATTGATCTCAAAATCCACATCAAGGCCTGACATTGAAGCCATATACCTGTTCTTCTCGAGATATACTAAGGTTTTCGGCACATATTTCTCCACAAATTCCCATTCCAAAGTCATTGTACACATCCCAGAGACCATCTTTAAGCATACCATCAATAACAGTATCATGCCCAAATCGAGATCCAGTTCTGCAATTATTAAGCAAACAAATCAAACTAAACTAATCCCATTAAATTAACAAGCACAGTACATATCAGTTCACTCTTTTCCTGTAAGATAAAAATCTGTTTAATACACATTGCTTTACTATGAAACCTCAATCCACTTCAATTACTTTGGCAAAGTTGTTTCTGCTTTTAATTTTATTAAAAACTATCAAGGACCTAAATATACTGACTCAGCAACAAATGTTTGCAATCTCACATTGGTCACAACTACAAAATATCAGTGAAGATGCCCAAGTTCTTAACTATCCATATGATTGAAGAAGCATGCAACCAAACCACGAGTCATGAGGATGAAACTGATGTACAGAGTGAAAACCAATGAAGTAAGAAATTGTCAGCAAGCAAAGAAGAACTCAGCAATGGGCCTTAGTAATACAAGTGTTGTTGGATCCTTTTAAATTTCAGATTTAGAAACTAGAAGTGTCGAGGATTGTTGGAGTTTCTATTAAATGAGTCATGCGATTTTTATGAAAGACTCTAAAATGATACAAGTTGGACCAGTTTGTATAGGAAGGAAATCGCATTGATGAAGATGGGATTCATTGAACAAAGAACATGTTATTTTGGCAACAATGGAATGACTCATTCGAGTCATGGCCATATGTTCTTGAATGATATTTTGTGAACAACCTATTTCGATGGTGAAGCAGGAATTATGGATGATATGAGAACTGGCAAGACCAGGCCAGGTGAGTAAACTCCCTGTGACTGGAAAGGGCGAGAGACAAACATGTATTTGATAGATAACTTTTTTGCTGCTTTGGTGTATATGAAATGGAGGGAGAGGAAAACAACACCATTCAGAGAAACCTCCACTGCCTAATACGAAGAACTGTAGGGAATGGCTCTTAATGACACATGCTTGCTATTTGGATTCGCAGTTGGAACAAGGACATAGTAGTGGAAAGGAGATTGGGGGCTACCCACGGCAATTTTTGAAGCGCCAACGAGAAAAGGGAAATTGTAGTTGGTTTTGTTTATTTCCGGTAGAGAGATTTAGATGGTGCATATGCATAGCTAATGACTACAATTGGGCTTCTATCACATTCACAGGTTTTTTCTACAGCCTAAGATGATTTTGTTTTATTGTTCAGCTGTTATGTGATGTTACATTCAGACATGCATGATTCATCCCGTTTTATGCAGCTTATATTAGTATTGAGTTCTAATATAGTTACCGTACCAAATAAAAAAATCGAACGATAAAGAGAATCAACCTTGCTTTGACAAGATACTTAGGAGCATTTGACATGCTTTCCATTCCACCGGCTACTACAACATCGTTATACCCCAATTCGATACTTTGAGCAGCAATCATGGTAGCTGCAATAACAAAAGAAAATCATACATCCCCGCCAAACTTCCCAAAACCATTTTCAGGCAAAGGCACACATGAAACTCACCTTTCAAACCTGAGGAACACACTTTATTTATAGCAGTACAAGGAACTGAATTCGGTATTCCAGCACCAAGCGCAGCTTGTCTAGCAGGCGCTTGCCCTAAATTAGCGCTGAGCACATTGCCGAAAAACACTTCTTGTACAAGCGACGGATCAACCTTAGCCCTCTGCAGTGCACCTACATTATTATGATAAATCAAAAGAGAAACACGTCCTAGCAATGAGCAACTCAGAGAATTCTCCAAAGACAAAGGAATAATAACAAGTTATGGACATTACACTCTATAGCAATGGACCCAAGCTTAGTCGCCGATAAAGCCGAAAGTGAACCTAGAAGACCGCCCATTGGTGTTCGCGCGACACCAACGATACAAACATCTGTCTCAAAACAACCCCATCACTTCACATAAGATGCGAAACAAGACACCACAATCTCATAGTCTATAACTCTATCAGCCCATCACTTTCTATCGAATCGATCAAATCATACCTCGAGGCTGTATTGAATCGGATTTGTGACCCGAGATTGAAGCCATCAAATTATTGCCTACAAAATCATACAACAGATAGAAGCTATTGTTTTACTATCACACAGAGTTAATTAAACAACCTGAATTGAAGATGATTCGAATTAGGGCTTTTTAGAAGTACCCTTCCACTGCTTGATTTGCAGTCAGTGTGAATTTCAACGAGAAATTTTTGGATGGATGATTTGAAATGAATCGGAGTTTGAACGGGAAGATCGAATTGAGAGAGAAGTGTGCAGCTATAGATCGGTGTTTATCGTTTCAGTCAGGTGCGGGGTTCCGTCTGTACATAATCTTTCCAATTTTTGACATTTTATATATATTATCTTTAAATTTTGATAATAAACATATATTTTTGTTCTGAGGGAATTTTTTTGTCAAAATAAATTTTTACAGAAATTATATATCAAAAATTAAAATTTTTATAAAATTTAAAAAATTAAAAAAATATTATAATATTTTTTCTATAAAATATGATGTTAATAAATTTTTAATGGATTGAAAAAAATAAAAAAAATTAATTGAATTGATTTTATTTTATTTTTTAAACGGTTCCCATCAAGTAGTCAAATCCGAAAGAATCATCAGTTAAAAAATAAATAAGAAATTCAATATTTTAACATTTATAATTTTCATCAATACAATAAAATGAAGAACCGTTCACCTGGACAGCGGCGACCTCCGGCGGCGGCGGCAGAAACCACTCTACCATTCGTCTCTGCGGGATTGGATCTACAGAAGCAACTAGGTATGCTCCATTGCTTCAGTCTCTTTCGTAGTTTCCATCAGATTCTCAAATCTTGTACGCGTATAACTCGTGCGGAATGTGAAATTGATGCGATTGACGGTTGATAGAAGGTTGGGATGATTTCCCCAAATTTATCGTGATATAATTTGTTGCTGGCTGATTCTAATCCACCAAGTCACTCAAATTGGGAATCAGTCTGATTGAGCCGTACTTGAATCAATCCTTGTGTGTGATTTGGGCAATGGAACTACCTGTGATTCAATGTGTATTGAACATAAATGTGTGACATGATCTAAATATATTTTCTAAGCGCTTGGCGATTGTCCTGATCTAAATTGCCATGGTTACATTCAGTTGTAGGTATGGTAGTGTTGGTCATGATTTCGTTTAGAGGGAAGAATCAGTTGCTAAGTGGGTAAATCATCAATTTCTTACCATATTTCACTAGCTGGTTGCCACAAATGTAAGCTTTTTTGCTTAATCAGTTCGAAGATGATGGCAGTGTAGTGAATATGACGATTTTGAATTTCTATTTTAAATAAACCATGCTGTCTGGCATGATGTTTTTCAGGTGATGGCTGCTAAAAGTAAAATCAAGAGAACAAATCAAAGTGCTCAAGCGCCAAAGGTCAAGGACTCCATTAGAACCGATGAGGAGCCTCAACATGAGACCAATGAAGCCTCTACAGTCAATGAGGAAGGTATGTCTCCTGTGTACATCATTCATGTTAAAACCCCATTGCTGCAACATTGAATCCTAAGAGAGATTCAGTTAGTCGATACTATTTTTGTTCTGTCATGTGAGTTTAAATCAGATTATAAGACTTATCAGCGTAAAGGTCTCTTGTGATCTTTTCACAGTTGAGCGTCAGATTTCTACTGTAAGGCAATGTCTGAAATGGAGTTGGAGCATCTGCTGACTAGTTTACGCTTGCTGCGTTCATACATAAGTGAAGAACACCTTCAGCTTCCTGTTTCTCAATTTTGCAAGAAACATCTTCCAAATCTTTCACTTGTCAAAGATGGGACTGATGGGCATTTCAGTTTGCGCTGGAAGGAGGAAGATGGCTGCGTTGCCATGAGAAACGGTGATACTGGAGATTTTCCTTCTTCACTGCTGCACCATATTGCCATGGGTTATCCCAAGTTTCCGAACTTAATAAGAATTTAAATTTCCTGTTTGTCTACTACATTCGATTCTATTATGTCTTCCAATTGTTTCAATTATTTGCATCAATGATATTGCCTGCAGTGAACTCAAGTCTCCTTGGTGGTGATGCTCTGCGGTTTGGAAACTATGTATGTTTCTCTCGTTTTCATTCAATGATGGTTACATGGAAATAGTAGTGGGACTAGATGTCAGTATTTTTTATATGCTTAGGTTTGAATTCTTATCTTTGTTTCTCTTGGCAAAATGAATAAATCGTAGTATGTTATTTTTCTCTATCTTTAACAGGCCATGCGGGAACTATCCAATAAGCAGACGTTCGGGCTCCAAGATGGTCTTCACGCTCCTGGGGTTTGTAAATACTCCTTTGCATTTGCATTGCCCTTAGATTCTGCTTCTTATGCATATAGTTGGTTCCAATACCTTTTGCTTAGGAGTGTCAAACACCTAGGCATGATAGTGTCGAAGCGAAATACAGCCAGTGGAATCAGAGGGCAGTGAAGCAGTTAGCTCTTATCTGCTTAGAGCTCTTCAGCAAATAGGATGCAAATTGTGTCCAAAAAAATGGATTAGGAAGTGTGAAATGTCAGAAAATGAGTAAAATTTATATTTGGTTCGATATGGATTTGACTGGAAAACGACTGAGATTGTTTAGTTCGATATGCATGTGCGATCGGAAGCCTCTGGATAAAGCTGCATCTCTTAGCTGATCACTCGAAATTGTTCTTGTTACTAAGTATGCTTAGGAAACGAGAGAATGACTGTTTAAATGATCCTTAGTTGTTTGATGCATTGATTTCAATGGTGTTAGGATATGAATGATTGTTCTGGATGTCTTTTGGTGGTTAGTGTTTGAGAGTCGATAATGGTCTTCAGCTGGTGCATGTGCTGAATCTGAATGCTCGTGTTGGTCGGTGCTGAATACTACGGGATTGGCATTGATCTTAGTCATGAATTGTGATTGCGGACACAAACTGAAAATTTCCTGGAATATTCTATCTCGGATAAATTCCTCTTTGTTTCTTCGGGTTTTGCTTACTTAGTATATATTCTAAGCTGTGAAGCACTTGTGCTCATCATCCTAGGAAATCTAGAACAAATAACACAACAGAAGCGTCTTCAAGCTTTCCTGTTTATTTGTCTATCCAGGTGTGTAGTCAGAGGATGTCTGTTGGTATGACGCCGAAGACCTAGAGGCTGCCCAAACCTGGGGAGATGCTCCTATCTGTTAGGGGATCCCCCCCTCGGAGTGTACAAAGAAGACAAAGTCGAAGAAGACAATGTCAACCTGGAAGCAATATCTGGTATGCCTCTTTCTTCTTTGATGCCATGAACTGAAAAATTCTATGGTTACCATATTCTGTTCAACTGGGTAGAACGAGCTGCATGAATTTCTCCTTCTAGATTCAGTACGTTGCAAACACGTCAATGCATATATGTTAGTTGATTTCAATATGTCACTGTCTTCTTAGTTATTTCGTTGTGTTTTTACCGGTTTTCCATGTGTGCATAGGGAGATTTATTATAGATTGAGCATGGAGATACAGCTACACTGTCGTTGCTGCAGGGATATATTTCTGATGAACATATTCAAATGAAAGAACAGCGTGTTCGTCCTTCAACATTTCACCTTCAAGACTTCGTTCTTGGAGAGGTGTTTATGATCAAGTTGTTATTCAAACACCCATTTTTACAGCGTCTTGGTCTCTAGTTCAAAGCTCGATAATAATGTATTCAGACTCAGGAATATAAATGAGAATTGTGAAGATTATTCAATCTTTTACATATAAACGTTATAAGCAGGAACCATTGTCCTTAAGGATTCGAAGACTTTGGTCTACTTAAGTTGCTTCTGCCGTTACATCACGTCCAATACGCACAACCAACTAACAAGATTTGATGTACCCAATGCTTAGCAGGTTACATCTGTACGGTTGAACCTTCTCTTCACCATTGGGACCATTATCTACCAAAAAGGACTCGAAGATATATACTTCAGGGACCATAGAAATCCTCGACCATGATGAACCAAAAGAATCTTTCTGAAATATGGGAGATATATTGAATGGAATATATCTTTTCGCTTTGTTGCGCGCCTTTCCTGAGATTCTAAGATGAAGTTGACAGCACCACAAAGCCCAAAAGTTGGCTACTTTGATTCTTGCCTTTGTTCATGCAGCCGATAACTGATATGTTAAAAGTTCGCTTCATCAGAGTCAACTCTGGTATTCCAGAATTGTTTTTCTTCTTTTTCGTGCATATCTCAATGGCATTTTAGCCTAATATGCAGTTTCTGCAGAAATCGTAGTCCTGTCTAGAAAAGCGATTATTGCTATTTATCTGTATGAGGTTTCAGTCGTGAACCGAATATGGATGAAATAACTGGGTCTATAGCACATTCAATGATTGTTGATAGAAGACGTTGTAACATACAGGTAGCTAACCGCGCAAACTTTGCCATAAAAAGTAACAGTACATGCATTTTGCTTTAGCAAACTGATTTTACTAAAACTTCGCACTTCACCAGATGATATCCTGATAAAATCTACATTTGACATGACACACATAAAACGATGATCGACTGTATATCATCAGGCTTATTTACTGAAAATCTACTAAAAGGTTTGATTCATATTCAGTTCAATGCCTGATAAGGCCTAAGCAATGGAATCAGCTGCCCGCTCAGGTGAAGAGACATGATCTCATTGGTCGAACCCATTAACTTGCCGCTAATGAACACTGCAGGAACTGGAGTGTTGCAGCCCAACCTCATGATCGCCTTCTCCATTTCCCTCCCTTCAGGGTCCTTGTCGATCTCATAGACTAGCGGATGGACTCTAAGCCCTTGGAACAGAAAGTTAACAGCATAGCACAAGCAACAAGAGCTTTTGCTGAAAATCACTACGCCATTCTCCGATGCCAACCTTATTACCTTATCCATATCTGCCTTTTGTTTTTTTTTAGCTCCAATCAGATAGTAACTAACACAATGGTTGTAATTTTGTGTGGTTATCTAGGAGAAATATGCAGGACTGGGCAAGCTACGCAATTAAGCTAAATGGAGAAGGAAAGAAGTATACGAAAAGCTTGGTTGGTTTCTGATATGGAGCTCTCTCCTTGAACTATTTATAGAGACGGCAGAAAAGCGCAGACCTTCGCCCTTCTTGTGGAAAAGAAAAGCGAAATTCTGCTTTGCTTGGATGCCACCAGGCCCATTACCTTTAGCGACGTTACTTTCTGGCGAATCTCATTAGCCAGTTGTTTTCATTTAAGAGTGCAAGAATCTGAGGTAAACATACTAGGCATGATTCATAAGAATTATTCTATACTAATGTTTATACACTCTGAATCCTAATGACCACTTGTTTACATAAAAGAGGTGATGATACACTACATAATGTAGAAGAAAGGGTAAGAGATTCGTTAACGGTGGTCCAGCAGTCGCGATCGCTCTCCTTGGTGTACTGAATAATGGGAGGACCTTTCGGCTTGTATGATTCTGTGAAGCCCCCACGCCAACTTGCCGGATTCCTCCCCATGTGCTCGGGATTGAAGAGATTTTGTTCTTGCGATTTTTATGGCCAAAAATGGAAAGGAAGAGGCAAGGATTGCAAATGGATGTATAATGGCCACCAGTGAAGATATGATGTTCTCTTTAGCTAGCAAGCTGAAAGCTGTACTTGAACAGCACATAGGCAATGCAGTGGTGTGCAATCTTGGAGTCAAAAGATAGGGATTCCAGGTCTGGGAATCAAAATGGTTGGCTTCAGAGTTCATCATTATACCCTTTTTTTATCATGATAAAAAGGTCAGGGTTAAATATTAGATAGCGATAGTCAAGATATTATTCGGCACTGGAAAAATTCACTTCGCTGTATCTATGTAAACGACCTCATTGGTTGCAATAAATTTTATACTTCCTGTCCAAGTGGTGATAATCATTTCTCATTTAGTTGTTTGAAATATTGAAATATAATCATTCAATGACTCGTCATTCCTTGATAGAATCAAATTCTAACCAATATCTCCAAATCCTAAATATTAAATATGTTTGTCTGGATTCAAGCCAGAAGGACCTACAAAGAGTGGCAAATCTCGCAAAACTACTATTTTTATTTATTTATTTATTTATTTATTTCACTCACAGGTCTCGAACACGAGACCCTATTTGAGGGAAAACAAACTTCCTATTACCAGGACCAATTGTTGTCGGTTCCCTACGGTGTGTTTATATGTATGCCAAGCTCTCTTGCAAGCACGAGACTTGGTATAATAGCACATGGATGCTGCAGCTGTCATTTCTCATTGCAGATAAGTTTTCTGATTGGTTTTAGCATGGTTAACCATGTGGATCAAAAGATGAGAAGAAACTCCATTCTATGTTTCACTCGATGTTTTCGGCCTGTCGTTATGAATATTCCCTGACAGTGGCTTTGTAGATCTGATTCACAGGTTCCCCATTTTGCACTGAAGTTGAAGAATTAGAATTTCATATCAGTAACTCGTTTGTAGCAAAACACCAGTACATGACTAGATGCTTCATATAATGATCAGTTCACGATTCGTCTCCCGTCCTCGAGCATCTAGCTAGGTCCATCTCTTGCACTACAGGCCTCGCACCTATTTCATAAACGATCTATGACTCATGCACCATGAGCTCTCTTAGGACAGATCACGGCCATCAGTCACCTCGAGAATGCCTCGAGGTAGCTACGTATACGAAGCACATGTTATGCAGTAGAATCCGAGCACAGTAACTATTACAGACTCATGTTAAGGTTAAAGATGAACTTGCGGGCTGATTTTAAATGTCTAGATGAGATACAACAGACCCAAAATACACAGATAAACTGTGTTTTTTTAGCCCCCTTATATCACAGTCCCTTTTTTCCCCCTAATCCCCTGATATCATAGTTATATATATTAAGAAATTCCCACAGAAAATGAATTTACATGCATGAATTTTTAATGAACTTGGTCAGTTCAATTTTTACTTGTTTCGCATGACTTAGAAAGTTGCGGAAAGAGTAAAGCGGTTCTTGATTCTTGGATGGGAAAATGACATATCGAAGGAATATATTCTTTGATCATGTCAAGGGTTCCATGACAAGGTAATATACCCTTGGGATCCATCTTACTGGAAATGAAATGAAACATCCAACTCAAAATTCCATAATTAGACTTAGGAAGTGATTTGCTAAAAACTCATATTGAAAAATCTGCTGTACTAGAAACTCTAATGAAAAAAACAGATATGTGACATGTGAAACATAAAGTTAGGTGTGCAACTGTAAGTAAGATTCAATGATATAGATTTTAAGTTGATGATTTTCATTTTATTTTTTGAATGGAGAAATAAAAGAAAAATATTTAAACCAAAATCAAATAATCGATCAACTTCAAATCTAGACCGTTACTTGACACATATAATGTTGGTTGTGTTATGCCAGTATGCCACATATTCGTCAAATCTAACTCTTTTATGAAAAGGGGATTTGTTATTTGTTTGATGTAGTCTTGATTGCTCATGATTCAAAAATCAGGATTGACCTAAAGGTGATACCGTGTACATCACCCAACAAGTTAGCTTGGATCCATGATGCAAAAGAATGGGAAGATTAATGCAAACATTCGCTGTACTATAGCAGGACGAAAGAAGCAGGACAAGAGAATTATCAGAAGATTAAAAGATTATTTAATTGTATGTTAAGATAAAAAACGATTTTTTTCGAAATACATATTGAATAATGAGAAAAACGGATTTGTGTTATGAGATGTATGTGTTTAATTAAAATTTAATGATTGAGATTAAAACATAAAAATTAATGATTGAGATTATCACACAAATATTAATCTCACTCTTTTATTGTTTTTATTTTAATCTTAATCATTAAATTTTAACTATATATATATATCATGATATATATTCTATAAATCGTTAAACAATATATTTATTATGTCTTATTGTAAATCTTATGTGACGGGGGAACACAAATAAAGAATGTTGGTTCAAAATTTCCCGATGAGAATTTTCCAAGAGTCATGAACTGGGCTTTCTAGTTTCTCCACAACGGGCCGCAAGCCCATAACCAATTTCCCCTAGCAAAGAGGGCCGACCCTGCCCGACCCGACGCGAGTTCGGACCTTGACATAAGGAGAACATACAAGCCACCGTACAACCGGCTATCTCGATCACCGGCGGCGGCGGCGGCGGCTACACTGCGGCGGAAGCGGTGTTGCGGCTCATCTTGACTTCCATACAGGTTCCCTTTGCTCTACCTTGGTTACTCCATGTGTTATTTGACCCTTTGTATTCGTTACGAATTCTGCTTCAGCGATTCATCGCTTGTGTTTGTTTATCATTGATGGTTGGGGTTTTGAAGATTGATTGTATGGCGAGGTGCGAGTGCCGCTGATTACGGCTGGTGGGAGTGGGCGATTGGGAGTAGGAAATGAAAATCTGCAACTCTGATGGGATGATGTCAGCACGGAATATACGAGGATACTTACGGATTGAATTTTATGGAATTTTTGGAGTCAAACTGGCTTTTGGGGTCTGGATTGGTTTAGGGTCTCGTGAGTTGTAGCCCTATTGGAAATGGGAGCATTTGGCATCGGATAACATTGAGTCGGGTTGTGATTTTGGTTGAACTGGTGGTTTCATAGTTGTGGGAGAAGAGCTTGTTGAGCTTCTGTACAGAGGAAAGCGAGGGCGAGGATGGGAATGGGAGAGGACAACTTATAGACGAAAGCCAGATTTTTTTAGTGATTGAAATTCTTCTTCTGTCTTCTCTCTATGTTCTCAGAAGTCGTTATATCAGCTTGCTGACTTGAATTACTGAATTAGGATACTAACTTATATAACATTGAGCGGGACGATGACTCTTGTTGTTGTTTCTGCATTAGAGGAGTAATCGTTATGTGTGCTTGAAATTTTTGGAGGCACGAGAGAGAAGTCCTATTGTCGTTTATGGTTGAAGTTTTTCTCTTGTGCGTTTGTTGGTGAAATTGTTTGGCTTCTGTGTCAAGGTTTTGCTCTTCAAATCCCTTGTGTGATTCCTTTCTCATGATTTGTTTCATTTGGTTTGCCAGACTTCCCAAATAGTTGCTAATTTGTTCTACCAATTCCACTGATCTTTGCAGTTCTGTTTCAATGGAGGATATTCTTCAGCTTGTCGAAAATTCAGGGCAAGAAGGTATTGAGAATGTGGATTTGGAGAAACAAGAAACTCGGGATGAAATGCTTTCTCGACATAGGTAATTTTCGAAATTTCAAAGCTTTTTCTTGTTTGCAGTAATTAATTATCGTATATGCTTTTGCACTACCACATCGGAAATGCTATGTGGTGTGCTCTATGTTGGTATAGGGAATTTGCATAGGATCATTATGCTGACTAGTTCAGTAGTTCTTGACATTTTTATTGAAGTCGATGGTTGGATGAAAAGATCATTCCAAATAAAGCAAGGATATCTCACGATGTCCAGATCTTTGCATCATTATCCTCATTTCAAGGAACTAAATGGAGCATGCTTATGTCAACTGAAGGCACAATATCCATAGTTCTATAGACACCTACTTCTCTATGTGATATTGTGTGGTAATTTCTTGCATTCAAGAGAACTTATATATAGTAAATTCCAAAATTAAGCCACGGCGTGTATTTGGAATGTTCCAAGTGATTATTCCGAAGAATATGGCCATCTTTTCTTTATCGTTAATTAAGCATGTACAATTGTTAGTTGTTTAGTTATAGTTAGCAACCATGGCAGTGCTTCAGTTGGTGAGCAAACAGAGAATGGTTTTATTTCCATAGATATAGAAGCCCACCTGACTGCTTAGGTTGAGATTGAAATCGATGTCACTCAGTTAGTTTAAGCCGGGTTGTATCTTGTGTTATTTTATCCATTTGAAATTTAATTTAAACCTTTGTTTTTTCTTGCTTATTGGGTTAGCGGGTATCAACAGGGCTTAAGCTTGTAAAAGTTAACGGTGATTTCTGTTTTACCTTCAGCATGCCATTTTTATCTATTTTCCTCTTCTGTTGCATACAATGTCTCTCCGTGCACGTGTGCATGCATCTGCAAAATCTCTATCTTGAGGACCCATTTATCAATTATCAGTAAAGCTCTCTCTTACTTCTGCTATCACCTTAATCGTAGCCGATACCTCTGCCATCGCCTTTGACATAATTTTAATCCCTGGTACTGTTTCATGATATCTTCTGTATTGTTTTGCCGCTTTATTTTATCCTTGCATTTCTTTGGAGTACTGATCGTCCAATACTAACGTGGAACCATGTCTGAAGCCTCCTTATTGGATCTTAGGTTACTGAAAACTACCTTGCTTCACAACCATCCTTTTTAAAAACATGGCCTGTCTTGCAGAATTTTGTTTCTTAAGCTTTACTTACTACTTTTACGGTTTTTCTGTTAGCCATGAGTCATCACATTCCATATCTCGCACATACATGCCTTTTTCCGAATAATCTGGGGCTTTTTTTTATCTATCTGAGACTTTAATTTTCACTGATTAATTTCCCATGTTTTGACTATTACATTTATTATACAGGAAAGAGATCACTGAACTGCAACACAAGGAAATCGGGATGAAGAAAGCTGCAGCTAAAGGAAGCAAAGCCGAACAGAAAGCAAAAAAGAAGCAAGTGGAGGATGAAATCGCGAAACTCTCAGCGCAGCTCAAAGAAAAGCATTCTGAGGAACTTGCCTCCTTGGGCTATAGCAGCAGCAACGGCAAACAACAGGATGACCTCAACACATTGGTGAAGGCCATTGCTGGAGTCTCCGTGACCAGCTCATTGGACCGCCCAAAGCCTAGTAAGAGTCTTAAGAGGCGCGAGAAAAGGGCTCAGCAGGAAGCTGCAAGGGAGCTGAGAATACAGGAGGAGAAAAGCAACATGATTACGGATCGCACCATCGAGGACAAAGAACTTGCGTCAAAGCTAGAACCACTGGGATTGACAGTAAGCGAGGTAAAGCCGGATGGGCACTGCCTATATCGTGCGGTAGAGGATCAACTTTCTCTTATATCAGGTGGTTCCTCCCCGTACTCCTACTCAGAACTCCGGAAGATGGTGGCGGGGTACATGCGTGATAACTCCTCAGACTTCCTGCCATTTTTCCTATCAGAGAACGGCACAGAAGGAGAGCCCGACAATTCTCTCGTGGATAGATTTCAAAAATACTGTGAGGAGGTCGAGTCGACTGCTGCATGGGGCGGGCAATTGGAGCTTGGTGCTTTGACTCATTGCCTGAAGAAACCTATAATGATTTTTTCAGGGTCATTTCCTGATGTTGAGATGGGAAAAGAGTATAAGACTGACACCATGTCTGGCTCGGCTGAGAGTTCTATCAGGTTATCATATCACAAGCATGCTTTTGGACTCGGCGAGCACTACAACTCTGTAGTGCCCGTCGCGATTAAATAGGCACTGATCGTCATGGAAAAAAGTACTTTTTCGGTCAATACTTTTTTCGACAAGTTTTGTGTTGTAGTCGGACAAGTTATATGAGCAAGAGAAACTCCGTGTATTTGTACCTACTTGCCAGTTATCACTGGGTTGTTTTCTTTCTTGCGATATAAATATGCAGACTGACTATTTGTTTGCTGATAGATCTACGAGATTTATTTGTTTGAGCTATGTGCTTGCTGTTTATGCTATTTGTCGTGTTCATACTTCATAGTAGTGGTTGGTAAGTGTTCGAATTCGCTAGAGTTTGTGATGTTATCAATCCCACACACGAGCTTAGTCTCGCGATTAAGTCTTTTTATATGTTACATCGATGACTCAGGTGTATGTTAAGTCTTTTTAATGTTTTGTGAAAGTATTGGGGCCCGTTACAGCAATTGAAAAGTCATGTTACTAAAGTGTGGTGGAACAAGAAAGAGATAAATTAGTGAATGTCATATGATGGGCTTTTCTAATAGAGGATTGCGTTATTGCGGTAATCCCAATGATCCTTTTGGGACGTTCATAAAAACAATACATTGCGATCTATCAAAGACAAGGGATATAGGATAACATAAACAAGATTTTGGTTTTGATAAAGTAGTCAAGATTTAAGAAAAATAACTCCTAAAAAAAGGCTTATTTTTGCCTTCCGATTAATATTGGAAGAAACAAATACTCCCACCATCCTAATTTAATTATAAGTTTTTTTGTGTGTAAATTTCAATACAAATATAATATATTTTTATTTTGATAATTTATATTAATATAATTAAACTTTCAAACAACTCATTCCTCTTTCTCTCTCATTGTTTCTCGTAAAACTCACTTATATCTTACTATCTCTAAAAAAAACTCTTTTTCATCAAAATTTATTTAAACTTAACTCACATAACATCCTATACCGAATCAAAACATTGCTATTAAATTGAAATGAAGGTAGTATTACTTCTTACAATATGATTATGATGCAAGTTATTCAACATGCATATTTTTTATAATTTTATCATCCATTAAAAAATCTCACCAATTGTTTGAGCACACTATAATATACGTATCTTATATTATCATTTATAATTTACTATCATTAAAAACGATAGGATGGATTACCCAAACATAAAAAGAACTTGAAAAAATATCAAAAGATACACAAGGAATAAAGTTCAAAAAATATGTAATTCATCTATCTCATTTAAATCACAAACTCTATTCTCATTTTCGTCTCAACCCCTGCCATCATTTAACTACAGCCGGAATCCGACCACCGTCATCAGAATCCAAATACGTTGTCGGAATCTTCGTCGAAATATAAAATATAACGTTTGAATACACTCAAAATAAAACGTATGAAAAAAAATAAAACAGAACGATAATACAAAAACAAAATAGAATATCTGTCCTTTGACATTAATAAAAAAAACAAACAAAAATTGATATAAAAAATTCAAATAATAACGACATGAATTCTAATTTTAATATGAGATTTTGATAAATAAAATAATGCTCAATAATTTAAAAATTTTCGATATATTATTTTGTCGAACACTTTACGTGTATCCAACTTTTGTGTCATTTTAGTGAAACTGATTAGTTCAAGAAGAGCATGAACTCACCATTGTACAGGCTTGGTTATTTTTGTAACCAAATCACAACCAAAAAAAACATCAAAGTATAAGCCCAATGTTCATCTCTTATAAAACTTCCCAGTCAGCTTCGTATCCAATCCCTGCCTCCTCATCAACGGCAAACACGATAACCGTACATCAATTTTCACTCACAACACACCACAAATCCCCCAATTCCACAAAATCCTCAATTTTCAGGGTTTCACGAACCAATCTTCATGGACGACAACGACGATCATCACCGATCTCCCCCCAATTCGCTGCATCTATCATCGTCGAATCCTTCTTCGGCACCAGAGGATCCAATCGCGGAGCAACAGGATAACGTTTCGTGTCATGATTTGGCAGAGATTGCATCGAAGGATGTGACGACGGATTCCACCATGGTTAGGGTTAGGGGGAGATTTGGAATTTTTTAGGATTAGGGCAACTCATGACGAGAGATGATAGCGAGAAGGAGAAGAGTTGCGATGGAGAATGAGAAAGGAAAAGAAAAAATGGGTGGTGGGATTGAGTTGAAATTATATGTCTGTGAAATTTTATTTTCGTATTTATATTTTTGTTATTATTTTTAATAAATTATATGTTAAGATCATTTGTCAAAATGGATATTCAATTCTTCCGAAACATTAGTGAAAATTTATCATGCCAAACCTTTCTCCCTCTACAACGTCATGACTTTTGTGGGACGAAAGGCATAAATCAGACTCTAATAGTCAGCATTGAGAATTTGTCTGCAACTAAGGGCTTTGCCTTTGCCATCTCATTAGCATCAAGTATTTTCAATACAATAGTTAAGATCTCTTCTAACACTAACATTTAATGCTTTATCAAAAAGGAGGGAAAAGCTACTCGCATTTAATGCGATTGATAGTCAGTAGAGACATTCATTGTCAAAGACGTAAGAAACTGGTTCGTGGGACCACTGCATATATATGAATATACTTTATTCATATTAAGCTTCGTATTATAATGTCAAAAAAAAAAAAAAAAAATCATATTTTTGATTTCTTGATAAAATTAAGTATACTTATTGATATATTGATTTTAAATTCAACTTCTTTTTTTGGTGGATTTTCTTTTATTAGAAGCTCTTCCTATGTTTCACGAATCTAGAAAATCAAATACAATACAAAACTAAACATGATTATATGACATTTAAATAAAAAACACATGATCACATGATTCTTGTAATCCATGAATTGTAAGAAACTTAGTTATAATAATTCAAATAATCTCAATCATAAATTTCATATATATTTATACGTTCACTCTCTTTTTATCAAGATTATGAAATTTATAAATATCAATAAAAATTCTATGTTTAAAAATAAATTAACTATTATTTTTCAATTCAATGAAAAACACATGACAAAAAAAGAAAGTGTTTCCAGACCGACCGTGCACAGCTAACAACCCAAAAATTGAGATACACTGGTACACAAATATCGTGACCTGACCGCCAAAGAATATCATCATCCTTTTACCTGTGTGACCCTCTCACGTCATATCCAACGTCACCATGTCAAGGGCAGTTAAGTCATTTCTACCTACCCGCTCAGTGTCGGTTGTGCCGCTCTTCTTTCCAACTCTCTCCCTTGCCCGCCCCCACACTCCCCTCCTCTATTTGGCGGGTACCAAAACGAACTCACCCACCAGCACACGCCTCCTCTCAGCTCTCACATCACCTAAAAATTCCAAAAAACATAAAATATGAGATAAAACAGCGTGAGAAAAAATACATGCTCCATCGAAATATGGATGGTTGTATGCACTATGCATACTTCTAAGCATATCTTAGAATAGTACGATCCATGACAAATCGGTTGATAGAAAAACTTTTTAATCTTGATCAAAAGACAGATGTTATTCTTTTTGTTATATATTATATACATATTTATTTATCAGTATTATTTCAAAATATATGTAACATATCTTATCTAATAATCTTTACATATATAAAAAATCAAAATCTTCAATATTTGTTATAATATTCCAACTATCTTTTTTCATATTGCTAAGTAAACCCCGTTAACATTTAAAACTATTATTTCTTCAACAAATTTTACACAAATTCAACATACACATGAAATCGCGTATCGAATTAACATATTGCATATAATATGAAACGGAGGGAGTATTTTTTTATATACAACTTTGTTCTTTTATTTTTAAATATTTTTATTTTTAGAATATTTTAGAAAGTTAATTTTTAGCATACAATTTTTAAAGGATGCGTTGTTGGTTGTGCAACAACAGTCAACATGGATGTTGTAAACTGCATAATTTTTTCCAGTGAATTATATATTGTTATATTATGAATTGCATCATTTATTTGTCTTTTAAATTATAATTCATAATAAAATAATACACAGTTTATAAAAAAAAGATGCACAATTTATAACAACCAATATGTTTGCTGCCACAATACCAATGATTTTCTTATTTTTAAATATCTGTATATTGTCATAAGAACACGTTAAGTTTTCATGGGCCAACATAAAAAGTGCTCGAAAATTTTCTATTATGAATTGTATCATTTATTTATCTTTTAAGTTATAGTTCATAATAAAATAAAATATAGTTTACGTAAAAAGATGTGTAATTTGTAACAACCAATATGTCTGCTACTATAATATCAAGGATTTTCTTATTTTTAAATTTTTGTACATTATCGATGCTATAAGAACGCATTAAATATTCATGGATCCATAGAAAAGTGCTCGAAAATATCTCATTCTAGTTCATGATGAGTATACTAAGTATTCCATCTAAAGCATTACAAACGCAATATTTTTAAAAATGACAGAATTCAATATGTTTCTTTTAAGTTTCATTTTTTATCTTAAATAATATCCTATCATTTAACAACTATTATTATATAATAAATAACTTATATAATAATAATTATTTTACAATAAACTTATGTAAAATGGTGCCGATTAAAATTACCTCGAAAACCTATCCCTCGAACAAAATGTTCATGCGATTAAAGTATCATTCGATGGCAAAAGCTCGAAGACGTCGACATCAAAGTTCACAAAACTACTCACGCTTTTTCCCATCATCATCCAGGGGTGTCCGTACAGGTCCCCTGCTATTCCTTTCTTTCTCTCTCTCCTCCCACGCAATCGAAAACAAGAGAGAAAAACCAACAAACACACATCAAGCGACTCTCTCACTGTGTGCGTGAGCGAAACCACAGAGAGAGATAACAGAAACAGAAGTGTGTGAGGACACACAAACAAACCAGGGGAAAAAAAAAAACCTTCTCCCCTTTCTCTCCTCGCCTCGCCTCGCTGCATTCAAGCAATTAATTCTCGGCTCAAAGCTGTGTAATTTTCTCCTCATTCCGAAGAGATAATTTCCAATTTGGGGAAAAAATGGAGTTGTACGGACCGAGTCAGGGGAGGGATGGACCGGAGCCGGATCGTCCGGCCGAGTGGCACGACACCGGCCTCGAAGGTCAGCCACATTTCGATCCTTGTTCTCCTCCTCGGTTTCCACTCGCTCCAGTTCCTTTTCTAGGGTTTTGATTTGTACGGATCATTGATTTTGTGTTGTTTTGGTAGAGTCGATGTGGAGGCTGGGGTTAGGGACGGCGGCGGGGCCGGGGGCGGGGAGGGAGGTGTATCCGGAGAGGCCGGGGCTGTCGGATTGTGTGTACTATATGAGGACCGGGTTCTGTGGCTACGGGAGCCGGTGTCGCTACAATCACCCCCGCGACCGCACCTCGGTGAGTCTGGTTTTGGAGGTTCAGGTGTTGAATTGGATTGCATTGTGCTCTGATGATGTTGCGTGTTTGGTTTGTTGTGCAATTAGTGTTGTTGAATGTAATGAAACGAAGGCAATGTGTAGAGGGGAAGGGAGAAATTCGTGTGTAGGAAACAGAGCTTTGAATCCTATGGCGCAGGGTGAAGGGGATAAATAGAAATCGAAAACCAATTTTGCTGGTTTTTTTGTTTGTTAAAATCGGTTTAGAGTATAGAAAAACGAAAACTGATAGTAAATACTTTGTCGTGTTTTTGATTATCTAGTCAAATTTTGGAACCAAAGCCATGCTCAACAGGATTTTTTTTCCTGTTTTGACGGCGAAATGAATTTAATAATGCAGTCCTTATGAACTGAACCAAAGATATTATCTTGGTCATTAGAGAACCTTGCTTGAATCGAACTGTAGTTTTGTAATGGATTCTTCTGTCATTAGAGATTATGATGATGACACCGACGAGGTTGATGTTGTATAAAAGAAAATTGTCCTCCTGTGTCCTTAATTAAAGTTGCTGGTGTTGTTCTGCTTAGACAAAATTGCTAGCCACATGTTAGGCTGGCATGATTGTACACCTTTTCTTCTTCAGATTGGGAAATCCTGAACGATTTGAGATTATTGGTGCCCCTTGTTTTTTAGGACTGCATCCTGTGAGTTTCTTCTAGACATTCTGCAATGTGAATCTGTCCAGGTGTCACGGCTTAAATAGTTCTGGTATCTCTGGACAATTGATGGTTGTGTTAATTCACATTGGTTACATTAGGTATCATGGCCTTGCAGAACCACTAACAGGAAGCTGCATTTGAGTTGATTTTAGGACAAAGCAAACTAGCTTCCCTGCCTTCCAAAGTTAACTGTTGAATATGTGAAACTTGTAGGACGACGATCTTTAGATGCATGCTATGCTTTCTAGTCTTGGAATTTCTTTGGGTGCAAGTACTTCCTCTGCTTAAAATCAGGATTGATCGTTTGTTATTCTTATTATTAATTCGAAACACTCTCAGGCCGCATCAGCAACAAGGCTGACTGGCGGGTACCCTGAACACCCTGGAGAGCCTGTTTGCCAGGTATTCTTTTGAGTAGTGTTCGTGTTATGTTAATCTTGCCAGGTATTCTTTCGAGTAGTGTTCGTGTTATGTTAATCAGATAATGTTCTACTGTATTAATGTTGATGATCATGTGTTTGCAGTATTATATGAAGACAGGTACCTGTAAATTTGGTATGACCTGCAAGTTCCATCACCCTAGAAATTCCGGTGGATCTTTAAGCAACGCGCCGTTGAATTTTCATGGATTACCATTGCGACCGGTTTGAAATTTCTTTTCTCTTCCTATTTTCTCTTCTCTATCACGATGTTTAGACTATGCAGTTTTTGGAGGTTGGTTAATTTTGTTCCTCAACGACAGGGTGAGAGGGAATGCTCCTACTATTTAAAAACGGGGCAATGCAAATTTGGAATGACTTGTAAATTCCATCATCCTCAGCCGGCTGGTGCGTCACTGCAGGCAGCTGCACCTCCATTTTATCAAACAGTGCAGTCTCCTTCTTTCCCTTTCCCTGAACAAGTTGCAGGGGCATCCGCCAGCTATAGGGTAGCGAGGCCTCCAATGTTACCTGGTTCTTATGTTCCCGGGGCATATGGTCCCATGATCCTTTCTCCTGGTGTGGTTCCTGTTTCAGGGTGGACTTCTTACTTGGTAATTCGGCATTAGCAATTTAACTGTTAGTGATTGGATGAAATGGTTTGAAATCTAATTTATCACGGCTTATACAATGCAGGGGCATGCAAGTCCTGGCCCACCTCCTGGTGGTCAAACCACTGGAGGAGCGGGTGCTTCATATGGAGTTACCCAACTATCTTCTTCAGCACCTTCTTTGGCTGGACCTTATCCCGAGCCACATTTTTCCGCTGTCCAACCTAATGGTAGCAAGGAAGAAAAGTTTCCACAAAGACCAGGCCAACCTGACTGCAAGTATTACCTAAAAACTGGAGATTGTAAATTTGGTTCTTCTTGTAGATATAATCACCCCATTGAACGGGTTGCATCTACATCTACCTATGTTCTCAGTCCACTAGGCTTGCCTCTTCGCCCAGTAAGCAATTTTAGTTTCTGCTATTCATTCCTTATCAGTATTTTTCTTTTCTCTCGTTTCACATGGGTTTTTTGTTCTTTTTATAATTTGAAGATCTTGCTAGTGGTAAAAGTGTAGCGAGATAAGTGTTTCTTTTAGGTTGGGTTAGCTTCTGAACTGTTCAATTAATCCTTTGGAACTATTTTGTGCCCGATTAGAGGATACAGCTATGGGGCAATGTGATATTGCGTAGCACTGTGAAGTTGTGATTGTCTAGTGTATTAAGGATATGCAGAAGAATATAGAACTGCAGTCTTTTGTTTGCAGCCTCATTTGAGTTATCAGGAGGAAATGGTAAGCTGAAAGACCTGATGCTCGAGTTTCTTGTTCTTGCACAATTTACATGGCCCTTGTGGTGCTCAAACTTCATTATTGATTCTTGTGGTAAGCTGCAGAATGGCTTCACAGTTTAGTGGTACTCTTGTGGGAAATTTTAAGGACTGGCTATTGCTAAGTAAGCAAGTCTTTCTTCACAATTTGAACTAGCTTAGGTTATTTGACGCGTTTGCCTTTAGGCACCAGCCTCAACCATAATTCCGCCTTGACAGGCAATATATCTGTAAAGAGGAGCATAGATTGATAAACTAGAAATTGAGTTGGTGCAAATCATCTGTATCTCTTGCGTCCCTTCAGTAAGGACTCGACTATTCCCATCGTCCAGAATAAAATGTCAAATTCTTCCATGAGTCACTGATATGATGCTGTAGATACCTGAACTGTTAAAGCTATTGGTTGCATGAATTGGAATATTTGGTTGTGCTATCACGACTGCAATGGTTCCAGATGCGAGTGTTTTGGCAAACAGATAGTTGGAGCACTGCATCTGAAACTATGCTTTCATCTTAAGCTATGGAAACTTGCTTTGGTTTAAATGAACTGCCTATTTTTTACTGCTTTAAAGTTTCTCATTTTGCCTGAAGTGACTGAATTCATATCGATAGTTCTTTCGATATTTCACTTCAGTAGGGCAAGTATGGGGCCAAACCATGTTAACTAGTTGATTAATCTTCTTACTTATAAAGGATTTACAAGGGTGAAAAACAAGATAACTATTATCTAGATTTGGAAGTTAAATCTGAATTGGTAATTCCTTGAACAAAGATGAGGTTTTATACCCAGTACTTGTGCAATTGCATTGATTTCAGGGACCCAAATTTTTAATAAGAGACAACAAGGTCTATCCTGTCTTGATTTAAGTAAGTGTTTGTAGACGGCAGAAGCCCTTATTTCATGGATCTGAACAGAACTACTGTGACACTGATGGAGGTTGTCAATGGCTTGTCTGGAACAATACTTGATGACAACCCGTGGTAAATCTTGTTCTTGTATGAGCTCTAGTTTTGATCCTGTGGGTAGCATTAGAGGTTTTCCGTGGGCAAGGCAGTTATCGACTTCATTAGAGAAACATGAAAATAATTATTGATAAAGAACTGCTTCATGTCGCGATTAACATGAAAAAAAGAAGCAGAGGATGAAAAAACTGTACATCAGAAGAAAAGGAAGAAGTCAGCCGTGAAGTAATGAAAAGCACTTTGCTGGTAGCAGCAATGACAAGTTAGAGGATCCTTTCTCCGCCCCTTCCATATGCGATCCTTGGCTAACTGGCTTTCATCATGACTCACAGCCTCTTGGTACTTTACTGTAAGTGGGTGGGTAGAACTGCCTTTATTCTGGAGGTATTCTTTTCTCAATGCTTTTACCTGATATAGTCGTGCTGTGCCTTCATGCAAAATTCTATATTCCAGATATATTATCCTTTTCTTTTCTGTTTTTGGAAACAACCAGATATGCTGTCCTTAATTACTCGTTAGCAATTACTATTTCTTGGTTTCATGTACCTTTCTCTCTCGCCCTCTCCTGTGATGCTTCACTGATGGTTATAATTGTATGTGGTCTTATTCAGTTTGAGGAGTTTGATCTCTATTTCCTTGGTTAAATTGAACAGGGCACACAAACTTGCACTTTCTACATGCAACACGGCTGCTGCAAATTTGGGCCTACCTGCATGTTTGATCATCCGATGGGAGCGATGAATTTTAGTCCTTCCGCTTCATCCCTTACTTAAATGCCGCCAGTTGCTCCATATCTGTCAGGACCTTCCTTTTCTGCATTGCCTCCCACGTTGGCACCCTCTTCAGAGCAAGAACCTGAATATGGTTTGGTACCAACAAGGGAGCCTAACTCGAGTAGAACAACAAACACTTATAGTGTCGCCATTGCTTCAATGTTCTCTCAGACTCCTCCTGTTTCTCATTCTAACGTTCAAAGATCGGGTTAAATTCCTCAAGTGGCAGAGGAATGGGTGAAGGTGGAGATGCACGCCACTAAAATTGAACCGCATTCTGGAAGCTGTATACTCGCTATGACCTGGATCATGGAACAGTGACCTCGCTGCTAGCTACGTATATTATATGCAGGGATAGCCTTATAGTCTATTGTGCAAGGTTCCTTCTTTATCATTGAAATGTTAATCTACCCATTGCGCTATCTTGCTGAGGATGGAGTTTCATCTGTTACATATAGCCATCATGTGGTCGTCAAATCTCCGTCCGGAATAAGTTGGAGGAACCAATCGTATCAAGAGATGCTAGCATGCCACTAGGTAATAAATCGACTGAGGATCATCCTTTGGATCGGGGGAGCTGCTCCATCAATCTGGGTGACTCCCAAACCCTTGTACATAGTTTAGTGAACCATGGAAAACATTGGACCGGCCATCTGTACACTTCTAGATGATACATCGTCATATTTGTATACTTGTATATTGTGTGTCTCAATGTGTTTATTTGTTTCAAGCCTTGCCTGTCATCGCTTTCATTTCATAGCTTGCATATGCTGAGGTATTCGGAATCAACTCCGAGTCTGGTCTTTGTTCTGCAGTGAGGTGTTGTGCTTGCGCTTTTTTAGCTTTTCCTCTATCAAGCAAAAAGGGAATAACTCATTGTGCACAAAGCAGCAACAAAAGCCGGATCATATAATACAAAAGCACAAAAACAATTATTACAAGGGACATACAGTTATCAAACAACAGATGCTCATGAAATGGAATGATGCCTGCGTTTCTTCAAGTGCACTTTGGTCTCCAAGTCCAGTTTTGACACAGATGACTTCTTCAGTCGCAACTCCTTTTTGAAAATCGATTTTAGCATATTCAACTTTGTTGTCACTGCTCTCATAAACTTACTGGCAGCGTCCCTTTTAACGATGAACTCTTGTTTCAATGACAAATGATCCTTCTCCAACTCCGACAATCTCATCCTCATCCTTGCAACTTCCAGCTTCAGTTCCCTGTTCTCTATCCTGACCGATGCGTAGTTATCCATAGGCGAAATGGTTCCGCTCCCTGCACCGCTGCTTGAACGCATTGGGAAGTGACCCGTGAAGGAGTGGAAGGGGAAGTTGTTTGGGTTCGAGACATGATTCATGGCATCTCGCAGCCTGGTTTGCTCGATGTATAGCACCTGGACCGCCATTTGTGTTGGTAGACGTTCGTTTTGAGCTGCATGGGTGCATGCTTCTGGTGATAGCTTTCGATAGTCAATGGTCTTGCATAATCGAAGACGGTCTGCATCTTTGATATCTGGGTGAACCTGTACGATGAAATCAATGCATTCATCTAGATGGAACTTAGAATAACATTGTTAAAACTCTTGACAACTTTTTATGACCGAGGGAAAAGAGAGATGAAATTTTGATAATACATTTTAGTTTTCCCCTTCGCCATTTGATTGATAAGGCTCATTTAAGTTTAGGCAATAAGATGAGACGCCATGTTATCATGTGATGAGAAAAAATAACAAACAATATTCCTCTATGGATCGAGTCGAAAAGAATCAGCACAAGAGAGCAAAGTCCTCCCATCGTCTATTTTCACCTATTACATGACCAAAACTTGAAAACTTCCAAAAAAAAAATCAAACTCTAACCCATTCAGATCCACTACAGAAGTAATTTCGTTCATCTATATTTATTATTTTATTATTACACCTGATGAACTAAGACCTTATTTTATTAATTTTATTATTGTGTACCGTGACTGGAAAAGAAAGTTACCTTGAGGAAAATATCAATGGCTCTGTACAGCCCGTCCGCCACCACTCTCCCACTCTCCGGCATCATCTCCGGCATCATCTCCGCCATCTCCACAAACCTCGCCGCCGTTACCCCCCTCTCCGCCGCCGCCACCTCCGCTATGAAACTATCCATCAACCTCCCCACCTTCACCATCATCCCCTCTCCCCTCTCCTCTCCCTCATCCCTCTCCTCATCAAACCACGCCGCAAAAATCCTCATCGCCGCATCCACATCAAACACACTGTTCCCATCGCCACCATTCCCTGCTTTCGCCGGAATGAGCACGTCCTCGAGGATCGCGTCGTCGAGGCGGGATCCGATCCGGCGCTCGAGGTCGGAGATGCAGGGGATGGACGCGGAGGAGGCGATCGCGTGCTTGAGGAGGCCGGAGAGGAACGGAATCGGGGGATTTGATGGGAGGAGGCTGGTTAGGGTTTCGACTGTGTGTGCGGTTGAGGTTTGGGATTGGTTGGGGTAGTTGAGGGAGGCGTTGGCGTAGTGGATGAGCAGGTGAGGGGAGAGGTGGTGGTCGGTGGTGAGGGCCGTGACGAGGCGGTGGAAGAAGTCGAGGTTGAGGCCTCTCTGTAAGTAAAATAGGAATGTCAAATGTGTGAGTTTGGCATCGAATATGCAGTGTTACTCCTCGAGGGAGTGTCAAATGTCTGTCATATGGTTGGGGGAAGGGTGGCTTATCCTATCGATACAGTGCTTAATAGAATAATGAACGACAGACGCTTGAGAAAATATGGAGTACAAACGTATGTTGTTACGTATGTTATACTCCATATTAAAGTACGGTACATCTTACCAGCAGTGGTTCCAGATGGTTGTTATACGGCATGTAGGCAGTCTCTGCTGCTTGTTTGGTGTCGATGTAGCTCTGTTGGAGCGAGGGGTATTGCTCCTTGGTCACATTGTTTGCTATTGCTTGGATGAGTGTGCTGACGAGGTTGATGTCATCGGATATGGGGATGAGGGACTGGCACTGATGGAGGACGAAAATGCAGTTGGAGATGCTTGGGAGGACAATATCGGTGATGAAGGACTCACAAATGGCTTCTAGATTCTTTTCTGAGATGTCTTCTGTCATCTCTAGGACATGGGCCAAGCACCGGAGGGTAGCAATGTTAGACAGCGTGAGTTCGATGCTGATCCCGAAGGAAAACTTTGCGACCAACTCGAATGCTGGTGCTCCCCCTGGTGTGTTGGACGGGAGCTTTATTTTGGAGATCTTTGGATCCTTGGATTCTGACAGGAGTTTCCGGATCCTTCCACTCCGAGAAATCAATGGGAGCTGCAAGATAAAGGTATAAGTTCTTTCAATTCACTAGTATTGGTAGCTTTTTGAAGTTATCTTCTAGCATGCAGTCACCATATCAGTGGCTAGAGTTCAAACCGTATCAATGGTTATTTGGAGTAGGACTCATCACTGTCTAAACTTGAACTTGTGTCCGAGAGAGTGTGTCGGCATGACGAGACATAGTTTCTTACCTTGTGAAAGGAGAATGAAGTGGTTCCTATTTCAACGGTAAGGTCAGATGAAGCATCGGATATTGGCCTGAAATAAGCCAAAGCTGTTGAATTAGTATCACTAGCAAATCAAACCGAGAGGAATTTCATCACGAAATAATTATGATGTCATTCATATTTCTTACCTGTGCACATTGCTTACCCTTGGTTCCTTGTATCAGATCGGAGATTGTGGAACCGAGAACTCGGTTCATCACCAGAATTTTAGCTGGAGCATCTTTTGTGGGTTTTAGCCAACTACTATTAAACAACTTGTACAGGTTTGGTTATCTTGGGATGTTAGAATATGGACTATGGAGGAGCAACCCCCTGATAGCGCCGCCCTTGGTGGTATAGATTGAGATTGCAGCAGTGGCCAAAACAGACATTGTGACCCTGTTCAATCAAGGGATATTGGTCTCTCCTACATTGAACTTGGGATATTTAATATTGTTCTCCAACGAAGAGATGTATGAGCTTTTACAGCAATCAGGAGACTCTTGTTTGAGGTACTGTACTGATCTAGGTTTTTTCTCTCTCTTTTGTTTGATTTAGATGTGAAATCCTATCAAATGCTCTCAAAGTTGGATTTTAGAACTAGAGTCCAGTTTCATCGGTTATAATTTTGAGCCAAGAGTTTGCACTAGTGTATTATAGAAAGCACAAACAGCTACTTACCACTCAGTGGTGTGTCTTGTGCTCGAGTTTGATCGCAGCATTCTCTTCCCATTCATACCCACCTTGGCATCACCTGTTGTCACCGCGCCCATTATCCTCACCCTTGGTTCTCCAGGCTTCGAGAGGAATACACAACCCCGTTTTATATGCTCGTGCTTCTCCTTTCTCTCTATGAAGAGAACAAGAATAAAGTTAGTGTGCTGAAAGTGGATTACATTCTTGCAGGATTTGGGGGAAGTGATGGAGTAATGGAGCCGGCAGGGTTTTGTTTATACTTTGATTGATAAAGGTCAAGAAGTGGACCAAGTAAGAAAGTGATGATGTTCCGCGGGTAAGATTAATCGTTATTGATCAACTATGTTTAGGGTCCGAATCCTGTATGAAGACCTTAGTTTGATGGACAATCTGTATGTTTTCGTGTCCAGAACTAACTTCGAAGGATGATTTATAATTTTTGTTTGAGAAACAAATCTCTCAGTTGTCCACATTAAGGATGACATTGAACATCCTGGTCTCTCACATATTTGTGTTGACATAAACATCTGAGTTATTATTATGTCGTTTTGATCTTTGAATTCGTTTTTTTCGAGCTTTCTTCTCGAGAAAGAAGAAAGGAGAAATAAGGGAAGTATGCCAAATGCCCCTCAACACACGTTTTGGTTGAAAGGGGTGGAAAGGTAAACCTTTTTCCCTCTTAGGCTTTTGCTCCATTGTCACTGAGAGGAATAAACATGGCTCCTGATATGCTGCAGATCTTTTGGGCACGCATATGGTGATCACTTTGGTGTGCAAGTATGAGTCCATTCATGAATTAAATATGATTGGATTTGTATGACTTGGCATCAGATGGAAAAACAGGATTGTAACGATGAATTAAAACTCATATTCAAGTAAAACGTAATTATAATATTTTGTATATTTGAGAACAATTATAACTATATCTATAGTTGTCAAGTCATCAATGATGATTGTCTTTTATTTTTCACTTATTTAGAAAATTATCATTTAATATAAATTAAATATTTAATTAAGAATTAGATTAAAAATATAGTTGAAAATTTTGTAAAACATTTAGATAGAAAATTGAAGTAAAAAATCATTGAACATAAGGTCGAAAAACATTCAATGTGTTAAATTTTTAATAAAAAATATATATATTTCGCCTCATGTTCTAGACTCATACCTCTTATTAATTAGATTCAACCCCCCCCC
>LIEC01006008.1:37628-67162 GCA_001925005.1 Drosera capensis
CCCAAAAAAAAAAAAAAAAAAACCAAGAATCGTGCCCGTTGATGATCAAGTGATGATATAATATCATAAAATCATGCAATATATTATTCTACTTAAAGGATATCATAGTATCTAGTATTCTTTATCGATGTACGATAAAGACAACATAGCACTTTTTTTATGACTCTCCAAGATTATTTGTAAGGAGTACTCTTTTCTTTGTTGTAAGCGCTTTCATATCATAAATATAACATTTTAATGCGTTCTATGTCATGATGAGTTGATCTTTTTGCCTTCTAAGAATATTAAAGTAACGACATAAATATGACAAAAAAAATTATGTAAGAGATAATAAGTGATCATTATAAATTAAAATATTAAATAAAAAACATAATATGAGGTGATTTAATTAAAACATAATCTATACATAAATCAAACATAAAAATACAAGATAAAACTAAAAAATCATATTTAAAACACAATATTATGTATAAGTAAAATGATAAAACCGATCCAAAAACTCAACTCCAAAATCTTCGTCAATATATAACATAATTCAAAGGAGAAAATAGAGGGATTAGTAAATATTTTGGTAGGTAAGGGGTTTGGATTATTAGCATATTTATGTGCACCTAGTTATTTTGGTATGAATTAACTAAATCCTTGTAATAAATACATGGTCAATTCAACTTGATATCAAAAAAAATCAAATTTTGTTATCAAGAAACCTAAACCTAACTTTATATATTCATAATATACAAGTCCTTAATTCGGTTTGTATATTATTTTTAGCAGTTCTGAAATGTTTAGACGTTTTATGTCGTAATGAGTTGCACTATTTGAATCACTGATGTTTTCTAATGATATTAACATAATGAAATAAACGTGACAATGAAAAAATATGTAAGAGATAATAACCGATCGTTGCAAAGTAGAGACATTAAATAAAAACAATTATAAGAGGTGATTTATTGGAATATAATTTGGGTATAAATTGAACATGAAACACCAACTTAACTATCATATTCAAAACACAATTAGTCAATTATATAGTGTCATTCAGAGCTTTACAAAGATTAAAAGAGAGAAAAAAAAAGATGGGTTCCTAGATGTTTTGGTAGATAAGGGGTTTCGATGATTAACATATTTAAGTGTAATTATTTGGATGCAAATTAAATTGCTGTGATAAATACATGTCGAATCAAATTTGTTACCAAAGCAATCAGCTGAGTGTATCCTCAGAATTAAATGAACCTTTTTTTCTCTTTCCATCGAAACATTAGTGGAAATTTTACAAGCTTAAACATATACAACATCTACTCTCCAAATGCTCGTACGTCCACGTCTAACACCTTGTTCAGTTCCAACATTTTTATTTTTATTTTTGTAGAAAAAAAAGAAACAGAACATCGACCTTGCAGGTCAGGTGATCTATTAACCTTATTCACCGTTGAATTTGGATCATTCTATTCTTCTCCTTATTCAGACCCTCCTTTTCTTTTGCTCCAATCAGCTCCAATTAGCTCGTATTTCCCACCTTCTCCTCGTTATGAGTTGCTTTCTTCTTGCTTTTCCTTCCCCTCGTTTTTCCCATTCTCGACGATGGTGATTACTATATTTAGGGTTTCAATTGTACTGGTGTTCGAAGGTTTAAATCGATTGTGATGATATTCCGAAGTTTTAATCGATCATGGTTCAATCTTGTGGTTCTTCTTATTCTTTTGGTTTTGAATCGACAATATTATGTTGGGGGAATTGATGGTTTTAATGGATTCAGCAACATGTAGAGGGAGATAAAAATGTGATGCGGAAAAGGAGTAGGGATTTTTCAGATCCGGGGTTGGATAGTTCAAAAAATGAAAAAATAAAAAGTGAAAGAAAGAAGATTGATTTGATTTATTGTCGGGAGTGTTTTATAAATTTATGGAATTATGAGAATATATTGAACAAAATGAAATATAAAATTGAGATGATAAATAAGATATAAATAAAAATAAAATAAGAAGTATGATGTTGATGAATAATGGATAAGGAATTTTAAAATAAGTTTTCTTGTAATTTTAAGTTGGGTACACAATTCATGAACAAGGCTCTAACATAAATCTATCTCCATTGATTATTAGTGTCGATTTAATGGATCAATCTCAAAATTTATGCTGATGACAAATATCATAAATAAAACAAAATCAAAGATTAGATTTTTAAAGCAATAGCATTTCATAATCGGTTTTTTAAAATAAAGTGTATATTATCTACCTGAAAATCTTTTTCATCATAATTAAATCAACCAAACCCTTCCCCACGCCTTCGACGTCTTCCTCACAATCAAATCCCCAAAATCTGCGATCAAGCCAAACAATGGGTCAAGGTAGCTCAGGTCTAAACCGACCGGGTCAGAACCAGAACAACAAACCCGACCCGGACAAACCCCCCAAGAAATACGACCCACCCGCTCCCCCCTCCCGTGTCGGCCGCAAGCAACGCCGCCAAAAATCGGGCTCCGATGCGGCGGCGGGCCGAATCCCGGCCATTACTCCCATCACAAAGTGCAAGCTCCGATTACTGAAACTGGATCGGGTTAAGGATTATCTGTTGATGGAGGAGGAGTTTGTGGGGAATCAGGAGAGGGGGAAGAGGGAGGAGAAAGCAGGGGAGGAGGAGAGGGCGGCGGGGGAGGAGGATAGGTCGAAGGTGGAGGAGATGCGGGGGTCGCCGATGAGCGTCGGGACTTTGGAGGAATTGATCGATGAGAATCACGGGATCGTGTCGTCGTCGGTGGGGCCAGAGTATTATGTTGGGATTACGTCGTTTGTTGATAAGGATCAGCTCGAGCCCGGCTGCTCGATCTTGATGCATAATAAGGTTGATGGTTTTTGGATTAGGGTTTTGGAAAATTTGGGGTTGATATGAATTATGGGATTGTGTTGATTGTTTTTTACTGAATTTGTTGTTGTTTTGAGTGATTGTGTTGTTGGATTTTTGTTTGAGAAGTTCGGTATAGTTGATTTAGGATTTATTGGGATTGTGAGCTAAGCATGATTTGTGAAAGCTAGGGTTAGGGTTTGGGATGGTGGAGTTGTGGACTGGAACTTTGATGGGTTTTTTTGAGTAGGATTGATTTGTTGAGGATTCAGTTTGGTCATGATACTAAAAGAAATTTGTTGTTTCTTTCATACTTTGTTTATTTTTTGGTTCGATTAATGGTTTTCGGGTTCATCGCATTATGCTCCTATGCAAGACCTCCCCTTTGTCCTAGTTTATATGTTCCTTTATTTAGAAAGTTTCTACCTGCAGGTAGTTAAATTGAGATTCCGCTTGAGAGTTGAAATATTAAAGACAATGAACTGGACTTGGTTCTGTCAGTGTCATACTTTGAAACTAAATTGTGAAGTTAAACCATAGAATTGTGTTTTAACTGCCATGCTCTAGCTTGAGGAAGTCTGTTATCACATGAGTTGAATGATCGTACTTGTTGCTTGTTGGTGATTCACCTGGCACCTTGGTTTGTTTGTTTGTTTGTTTTTTTTTTTTTTGGAGTTTTTTGGGGAACTCTGTTAATTGCTGGATTTTGGAGTTATGTCATCATTTGGATTTAGGAGTTATGGCATTGGTTGAATTTTTGGATGGTGGTGTTGTGGATTAGAACTTTGAGGGGTCTTTTAGAAGGATTGATATGTCGATATCTTGATTTGGTACTTCGGTGTTTATGATGGAAGGATTACAACTTTCGTTGTTTCTCAAGTCATTTGTCGCGCTTATTTTCAGTCAGGTGAATGTTTTTTTTAACCACAGTAGTTATGCATTTTTGCAAGATCCCCCTTCTTCCACATGTACATGTTCCTTCAGTTTGTTGTTCCTCTTCTATTAGAAAAGCTTTCTTCTGGGTGTTTAGAATCAGGGTTCTGTGTCAAATTTGAAAAATTGAAGCATTTATCTGGGATTGGATTGAGTTTTTCGGATTGTATTTTTAGGATCGCAAAATTGCGCCATAGATTGACTATCGTGCACTTGATAGATGAAAACCCTTATGACAGTTACCGAATGCAAATCCTGGTTGCTTTTTGGTGCATCATTTCAGATTAAGTTTCATTGGAGCTTCATGGATATTATGTTCTTGGAATTATAATCTTCATCAGGTTCTTTCTGTGGTTGGGATTCTTCAAGATGAAGTTGATCCGATGGTGTCGGTTATGAAAGTGGAAAAGGCTCCTCTAGAATCATATGCAGATATTGGTGGCCTAGATTCTCAAATACAAGAAATCAAAGAAGCGGTTGAGCTGCCATTGACTCATCCAGAACTCTATGAAGATATCGGTATTAAGCCTCCCAAGGGAGTTATCCTCTACGGAGAGCCTGGTACTGGCAAAACCTTACTCGCTAAGGTAAGTATTGTTTTCGCCATATGCACAAATTGCAATCTAAATGTTTGTTATGATATCCCATGGCATCATTCCTAATGCTGATTTGTGTTGGGTTTAGTGCAAAATTATGGTTAAAACCATTGAACTGCTAGAATTGATAACCTATTTTCTATTTTATTACAAAAATAAACATTTGACTGGGGAAACATGTTTTGTTCGCCAAGTGTGCTTTGTGTTATTTTATCCTTCACTGTGTCACTTCCTATTGTCTTACATGATGTGTATTTTGACTGAGTACAGAATACTTATAGCTTGTTTCTATTGCTGATGTTACTTTTAGGTGAGATCAACATATTAGCCTCCCAAGAAATAGGAACACATTTTTCCAATTTATTCTGAAACCTCGGTCTTCTATAAGCGCTTGTACATATCAACTTTTTCAATCAATAGGCAGTCCTATTAAGATACAACATGATGCTTTGCACTTTGAATTTCATGAACCCAAGATGGTAATAGAGGTTCTGGTGTTTGTGGCACATTATTTTGTCTGTCTGGTAGCTTGTGATGATGCCTGGCCCTTTTAAGACTTTTTTCAGTCATTCTCCCTTGTCATGCCCACTTATCGTGTGATCGGTGTGTATAGCATTTTCTTTCATCTAGGAAAATCCAAAGTTATATCTTGTGGCGCTTTTGTAGTGGCAGTAGTTTGTCTTTGATTATAATCAGTATGCTTTGATTACAGTTCTTATTTTTTGAGGTAAATAAGAGTCTAGATTCGTTGATTTACTAGTAGTTAGTTATCAACTGAATGTGTTATCCTCCTTTCAGGCTGTGGCAAATTCAACATCTGCTACCTTCTTGCGAGTGGTTGGTAGTGAATTGATACAGAAGTATCTTGGTGATGGTCCCAAGCTGGTCAGGGAACTTTTCAGAGTTGCTGATGAACTTTCTCCTTCTATTGTTTTCATTGATGAAATAGATGCAGTGGGGACTAAAAGGTAAATCAGCGAACATCTCATTGATTTGTCCAGACTAAAATTAATCTTTGCTTATCTTGTATCTTGTTCAATGTCCAGATATGATGCCCACTCTGGAGGTGAACGTGAAATTCAGAGAACCATGCTGGAACTGCTTAACCAGTTAGATGGTTTTGACTCAAGGGGAGACGTCAAAGTGATTCTTGCAACAAACAAGATTGAGAGCCTCGATCCAGCATTGTTGCGTCCTGGTCGAATTGATAGGAAGGTTGAATTCCCTCTTCCTGACATCAAAACAAGGAGACGTATTTTCACGGTATATAATTGTTCTTTTGCATGTCCTTGCACAGACTAAGCTTTTTTCATCACTGCACCATATCATCGAATTGAGCATTAACTTGCTTGGATTGTCTATGATTTTCTGTGAAGTAATTCTGTGACTTATGTCCACATGCAGATTCACACTTCAAGAATGAGCTTGGCGGATGATGTCAACTTGGAAGAATTTGTCATGACTAAGGATGAATTTTCCGGAGCTGATATTAAAGCCATTTGCACTGAAGCTGGTTTACTTGCTTTAAGAGAACGCAGAATGAAGGTGAAACTCGCTGACCAACAATTTTAGTTAGACTTGATGCATGGACATTGATAGATCCGACTATGATCCATCTTTTTCTTGTGCCTATCTTAGATGTGCTAAGCTATCCGCGACATGTAGCATACTGAATTGCTAGAAATGCCCACTAGAAACCATCTGTTGATCACATCATGCTCTCGCAGAATACATATATGTTGTACAGCTTTAGCATCCAGTGCAATGAAAGAACTAGTGAAATTAGGGGTTGGTGATGTTTCCCCGTCATATATGAAAGAACTGTTGAAATTAGGAATAGAGGAATAAATAATCTTTTCACCTCTTCCATTATTTCTATATTACTAGAATGCACAGGATGAATAAATATAATATAAATAATTAATATTAAACATACATATATAGATAAAGATATATTGAACGTGATAGTGATAAAACTAATTTTTTTTATTATATTGAAAGACGATTTCATATATAAAACTGTTAGGATTTCATATAATTATCTTTTTGTGAAAGATTTATATGTATAATTATTATATATTTTGTATTTGATCCAAATATTTTATGTTAATTTTGAGATATATGCTAGATGTAGTGAGAAATGTTATTGTTTATATTTAGTTTAGATTAGTTGAAATTACTATAAGATTTTAATTGGTTAAGATATATATGTTAGATCTTAGATTATATTTTATTTAATTGGTTTAATTTTTTTAATTGATATTTTTTAAAATGACAATAATGTCTTGTCATATCATTTATCATCCAAAAAGATTAGGTAATATGATATATATTTAATTAGATTAAAGCTTATATTTATTTTAGATTAGTTGAAATTACTATCAAATGTTAATTGGTTAAGATATATGTTAGATGTTAGATTAAATTTTATTTAATTGATATTTTTTAAAATGATAATAATGTCTTGTTATATCGTTTGTCGTTCGTCATTCATCATCCATAGAGATTGGATAATATGATATATACTAAAATATTGTCCCGTGCAATGTGAAAGATTATAATTAAGTAATAGCGATGAATGACTTATGTCATAAAAAATCGATAGATTAATTTTTTGTAAATTCATTGTTTAAAAGAATTTTTATTCTCATCTAATGTATTTGTTTCTTTTCTGATGGTTCTCGTAAAAGCTTTATAATATTTTTATTTTAATTTTTTAGTTAAGATAGAATCATGACGATTAGATATATAATCGATATATTTTAGGTTATATGTTTTAATTTTAATTGGTTAAGATATATGCTACCATAGATTTTATTTAATTGGTTTTAAGTTTTTTTAAGTGTTATTTTTAAAAAAAATGACAATAATGTCTTGTAATACCGTTTGTCTTTTGCCATCCAAATGGTTTGTCGTTTTAAAGCGATTGGGTAGTACGATATATATTAGATTAGATTTTAGAGTAACTTTATTTATTGATTAAAATCATCATTCATGCATTCTCTTCGTGCCACTTCCATTCCTTTTGACAATCCAGATGAGACCCAATGCTCACTTAACTTCTTGTGTTCCCTTTCTGTGTATTTTCCTTGACTATCATTATATCTTTCCATGCTGCTCGGATTCTTTGGTAGATGACACTGCATTTGATTCTGCTAAACTTTTGCTATAATTCATTGGTTGATTGATTTCAGGTGACACATAATGACTTCAAGAAAGCGAAGGAGAAGGTTATGTTCAAGAAGAAGGAAGGTGTGCCAGAAGGCCTCTACATGTGAAGTCAATACGGAAGTTGCAGCCTGCAGGATCGCTTTGACACAGTAGCATATAACTTTGCTTTTATCATTCTGTCTCCTCTACTTCCTGTGTTGTAGAGTGACATTCTCTCTTTTCGTAGCAGTCGCACGCCTCAGCAACTACCTGAGGATGCTCAACTTCTATAGTTTCTGTCTATACAATTGATTTCCCTCTGCAAATTGATACTTCAGTAGTTGCTGCACAACTGTTGGAACTAGATGGTTTTCATTTATCTACAGCAAGGGATTTGGCTTGGTTTGAAGTTATCTCGTGCAGTCTGTTCTGATCTCACGATGTTCCAGTTTTTGCCCATGGAAGCAAAAGATCTCAATTCAAGATCAACATGAAGTGCGCTCGGAAATGACAAAAGTTAATCTAAAGATGTGATTGATCAATGTCCATGAATGCAATAGGCGGACCGTTTTGCACTTTCCCCAGAGTTACTTGGGGAATCAATGGTATTGCTCCACAATGGTATGATTATTTACCTAATGTTATAGCATGAGTTACAAGGTTAAATTCGAGAAGAATGGTTATAAAATGTCTAAAATCTTTGCTGTAGTATGATTCTATGAACTTGAAAAAGCTGGTTATTACATGCTAGCAAATCTCGTTGAATTAATTTCAGCCCGTTTCATTTTGATTCAGATGAAATGCCATTTTTCTACATGCTGCTTATTCTCCTCGTTCGACAAATTCAAGATAACATGCAGTCAGACTTTGTTACATGCGAGAGATGAATCCATAGAAAACTAGACAAATAAAAGAAAAAAAACATAATCACATAATCCGATCAAATATAAGATTAAAAAAACATACATATGTAAAATAAGATAAAATATATCATCTTATCCTTATTTTTATATGAAAAGAAAAAAAAGATCCATCACCGAACCAATTCCTCTCGAGGCATAGGAAACTATATGACTCAATCGAGTTCATGAGGCAAATTACCAATTAGAATATAACACGACTTTAAAACTAAAGTCAGGTTATATGGAAAGAAATCCTGTATATTTAATGTTTTTGAGGTTTCTGATTGTTGTCAACAAATTTGGTAATCATCGAAGCTCAAATAACTCTCTGTCTTCGAGCAAAAGCTCACAGAAGTTCAGTATAACAAGAATTCGACTTAAGATTTGGCAAACATTCAGTAGCTTAACGTAATTTAGGTAAACATCGTATGTGGGTCAATTTTCCAAGGGTAGGCCAAAAATCTCAATTTGCTCAAAATCATCAATCCTAGGCTTGCCAACACTTGAATTCGCTTAATGAAATTCAGCTTCTCTGAATATATATGGCGAGACTTCTTATCGGCTTCAAGAATCACTGCCGGAGCACAACAACCAAGCTTGGGACCGTATGGAGTTTCCATAGGGAAAAGGATGCTTCAACCAACTGTTACGCCCGCAGATTCGGCAAGTTCTTCTAGCATTTCCTTCTGCTCCATCGTAACACAGGACTGCAGAAACAAGAACAAATATAGCTGGCATTTAAGTAGAGCATACTAAAAACGATTCATGGAGTCAACGAACTAGCCTCCGATTCAAAATTACGAAACTTACCTAGAGACTAATCAAATATTGCCCAAAAATGGGGGGGAAAAGGGAAAAAAGTGGGTGATGCTTACCTGTACAGCAGTTTCTATATCGCCATCCAAAAACGAATTTAGTTCAAAGTTGAGCTTCAGCCGGTGGTCTGTAACTCTACTATCCTGGAATGCATAGTGCATGATACCAAAAGGAATAAGAGGTTATGAATCCCACAATGAAATTGCAATATAACATTGAATTTTACACAAGCAAGCACAACTGCAACTATCATCTTGACGAAGAGGTTATGAAGCCCACAATGAAGCTTCACCTAGAACATGGCGCATACCAGCTGGTTCATGTAGTGCACACCCTATAAGCATATCAGGGGCTGGTTCCCACAGTTTCCACAGGAATGAAAAGAGGAGATATTACGAACTTATTTTTTAGTGTCACAAATGCGTAAGCATCTTATTCTTGGATGATGGAAACTAAAAATTGGTTAAATGACAGAAATCTCAGAGAAAAACTAGCACACTCAATTGATGGCAGGAAAAAGAAAAAAGAAAACTACCTTGTAATTATAAGTTCGGATTTTCTCCGCACGAGCACCTGTACCAATCTGTCATTCAAAAATTCAAATGTATACCACAAAGAAAGAACATGTTTAATGAAAAGAGCAATAATTTATTTATTTTCAGTTCTCAAGAATAAATATATATCATGTCTTAACCACGACCAAAGTAACAATACTTTAAAAAGCATCAATTAATTATACGATAGCAATTAACGCAAGCAAGCAACACTCAACCACATGATAAGCTGGGGTTTGGGAAATTGTGTGCATTAAAAAAAAAAGTCGTCTCCAAATTTCCAAGGAAGTCTCTGAGGCATAAGACAGGTTGATAAAATTGACAGGCATAAGACAGGACAATAGTGTCGGCATGATATTACAGAACTTTCTAACACAATAGTTCTGAAATCAAAGCACAAACCACTTCTATTCCAATAAAAAGAAACTGAGTATAAAAGATTAAGCATTATTCTGAGCCACTGATATAATGCAAAAATAAGTACTATATCAAGACACGTTGGAAACAGAAAGATGCAAGATGCAGTTATTTTGATGGCCCAATCATATTCGTATATACTTATTTCTTCTCAAGCTAAAACCATAGTAAAACATTCTGTGAGCTCCTCAAACTTGACCTTTGGTACCTACAGCTCCTCAGCATAGTGAGCAGAAGTGCTTAAGACAGTGTTGGAAACCTTAGAATCCGCAATGTTTTTAGCTCTTAGTATGAGCTTGACCGGTATATCAACCTTAATTCAAACCCACATTTGACATTCATGCGAAAGTGCATGTTCAAATAGAGGCAGTATTCGTTGACTTTCAGCAACAAACTTGAGCAATGAGTGGGAACTGAAAGTTCTGAAAATCTACTAAAAAAAGCACCAATACTAACTTCTTTGGGTGCATATACATATATTAAGGTGCTTTCATTTGATCCAAGGACAGCAATACCTGTAACTTTCTTTGATTCCTGATCTTCTCCTGCTGCTCTCTCAATTTGATCTCATACCTACGGCAAGATTCAAGTTTAAAACTCAAAAGAGAATACACCAAGGATTTTGCCAATAAGACAGAATAAGAAAGGTGATACATTTTTGACAACTCCTTTAATAATCAGTATGCTTTGCATGCCAAGATGAACCCCTGAGCACATGTTTGGGGGAGGGGTTGCTTATCATTGAGCTAACCACCCATGATTACCACAAGCAATAAATAGCTACCAAAAATATAGACAACCAAAAAAGACATTTTTAGTTGGATGTTATAACACAAAGCATAGGTGCCACAGTTGAACAGAAAATAACCATAAACTAAGGAAAGCTCCTTTGATTTGATGACAATGGTCCATTTATGCCTTACAATTTTGCTCGCAGTAATTGAAAAGCGCGAGTCTTATTTCGAAGCTGACTCCTTTCTTCAGTGCAGAAGATACGAATTCCTGTAGGTTTGTGGAGAAGGTCGATAGCTGTTTCCACCTTGTTGACATTTTGTCCTGGACCCCAAATTCATACATGGAATCAATTTCAAAGCAGACCAAATGATAAAACTTTTTGTTGAATGTGTGACGTATAACGAGTAAGCTTTCTTGGAGTTGTCATTCAAAAGATAGGTGATAATCATATCCAAAGTACATACCACCAGCACCGCCAGACCTTGCTGTCGTAAGTTCGATGTCTTTGGGATCAATCACGACATCAATTTCTTCAGCCTATTGATAGTTTTTGGAGGGAAAAAATCACGAGGATTGAAGATAATGATTATATACACACTTCACTATTCTCACAAATGCTTTCTGCAACACAGAACAGAGATCTGCAAACGAATTCAACCAAATCTCTACAGGTGACGTTATCTGGATATCTGGTGAAGGGTACTTCAGCCAAAATGCTTTATGAATTGCAGGGTAACATGATGATGATTCTACACGTCTATGAACATCTGATGAAGTGTGAACTTTTTATTAATAAAAAGAATAGAGAAAAAGATAATACCTCTGGCATGATTGCAACTGTCGCAGTAGATGTGTGTACTCGTCCTTGGGTCTCTGTCTGAGGAACCCGCTGAACTCGATGGACGCCAGACTCATATTTTAATTTGCTATAGACCCGAGTTCCTTTTATCTCCATCACATAAGCTTTGAACCCTCCTTTTTCAGCCTTACCAGAATAACTCAAGTAATCAACAGCTATTCTATTGGGAGAAAACACTGAAAAACATTGTTTATTGGAAAAATCATGAGTGCAAACCTCAGAATACGATACTCGTGAATACTTCCAAGAATTTCTCTCGCAATATCTCTGATACATGCGCACCTAATAGAGCAAGAAAGTACAATTTACAGAAAGAATGAGCAACCCGGGCTGATAAGTTAGGCATGACTGGACGGGTTGAAGCTCAAGGTACCAGAGAGAAATCAAAAGAAGAAAAAATAAGGGGGTTGAGAAGAAGATAAGCAACAAAGTGTGGGCCCTTGTTTTAGTTCTATAATAGAGCTAGAGCAGATAATGTTGTCAGCCTTGGGTCCTTTATAAGGAATGAAATAAGATTAAAAAGCATTCTAGGCAGGGGCCTCTTTAAGAATTAGTACATGAGAAAATGAGAACAGTGAGGGAAAAAAAATATAACCATTATTTTGCCAACATGAACAAACCAAACAAACATTAAAGAAACAATATATTTTAAGCCAGCATAACCCTTGCATCAAATCTTGATTTGTGACGCTATGGTTACAATTCCATTTAGCGGACCTGCCAAACCATAGTTGTTGATTCTTTTAATATCCATTATCAAGCTTTAATAAGAAACTAAAAGGTATGCTACTCATCAAAGAATCTAGAATTTAAATATTAGAAATTATTTACACGTTTAATGTGTAATCTCCTCTCTATTCAGGTATCCATGGCTACTCCTGATGCCGCTATCTTTATATGCTAGATTCACTCATATTTGATGGAACTCTTTGCTTGATTTACAGTTCCTCATTGGCCTACTTCTTGGCTATCCAACTTTATACCCTACGGAAAAAAGGGTATCACTAAACATAAGTTGAATAAACCTCCATAGAAGCAATGTTTTCTAACAGAGCATGAGCACACAACACAACAGTTTACAACGTTGGTTTTACTACAGCTATATGAAAGATAACAGAATAAGCACATACCGTAAACTACAGTATCCAGGAGAGACTAGGACAGACACTCAGGTAAGAAAGAAAATAAAGTGGAAACAAGGAGATATGTACCTACAAGATCACCGACCCATAATCCAGCTTCCTCTCCTCCAGTACCAGCTCTGACTGCAGAAGAAAGTCATTTGTCTTTGGCAGGAAGAGACAGGATCAAATATTTCTAGCATGTAATAGAAAAGTAAATTCCACAATTCTTCTCTCATCAAAAATAAAATTCGGTATTACATTTGCCCCCCTAATTTACTAAAGGGTTCGCCCGCCTAAGACTTAGGGGTTAGGTATTAAATTGCTGGTTTGGTCATGATTTTGTTTTAGGGGATGATTGGTTCTGATTGAGAAAAGGGTATGCCCATATAATCGGATTCTATGGCCTTGCATGGAGTTTTTTTTTTTTTTTTTGTAATTTTTTTCTCCATGAATGAATATAGTATTTTTTAAAAAATAAAATAAAAATAAAGAAACAAATAAATTTTTGTGAAAGAAGCTGGTACGAGAAGTGATGGATAATAGATGGATGGCAGAAAATCAAGTAACTATACTCACCTTTCCACAAAAAACATGATAGTTTGACCATGCATGCATATTGATGTACTTGATGATCTTGGGTAACTAGCATTCTACCCATATGATGAGCAGGCAACATAATTTGTTTTCTACTTTATAGATTAAATTATATTTCAAAGTTCGGTAATATAATTGGCATGATAACATTGTTTTGCTTATGCTATTTGTTGAAAGATGATTGAATACAGAATAAAAGAGTGCAAAGTATGAAGAATATATTTGTTCAAAGACGAATCTTCAAGTGAATCTCCACCATTGAGTTTCTTACAAAACGAAAAAATAAGTGTGGAATAACTGCTGCAATAAAAGCACATGTGAGTTGTGACTTGCTTTCAGCACATGTGACTTATGTGCTCCTTGATCTCCTTGTACTGTAAAGCCCAAGTCACAAGTAATTTAAGCTCTATTGCAGTAGCTAAAATACGATGTACGAATAGAAGGATGATGCTACTAGCCCTTCTCAGCTGAATTTGGTTACTCAGCTAAAGCTTCCCCACAATTTTGTGTACACCCATTACCTCTATAAATTGTTTCTTTAAATGATATTCTCAGCATGAGTATAAAGCCCAATCCCACAAAGAATGTAGCAAAGGATAATGCAAGAATTTAAACAAACATAGAAGACACTGGCTTAACCAAGACAAGCTCACTGGGAGTGAATTCAGATCTCACCTTCTAGCAGAATATTTCGTGAATCAAGAGGATCACTAGGAAGCAGCAGCATCTATTTAAACAAAGAAGTTCAAGATAATGAACATGATTGAAATCACAAACAAATATAACACTGTAAATACCAAATTGAAACGGCAAATTGTTGACAATCTAAGTGAAGAAGAGAAGAAATTCAGTGAAGAAAACAACCTTAAGCTCGTCTTCGAGCCCTTTGAGCTGACTAGTAAGGGTTTGAACTTCATACGCAATCATGCCAGCCATATCCTCATCAATTCCATCCTCTTTGGCCAATGCTGGAGAGTATCAAGACAATTAAAATCATTGTAGAATCGTGCATATTTCAATTGGTAGAAAACAATGGATTAAGAACAGACCTTTTGCCTCTTCTAGTTGCTTCTCACAATCCTTGAATCTCCGATAGGTTGAAACAACCTGAAGGGTGATGATAAATGTACATGAATCACCAATGTGGCAGAAAAGTGCAATAGGCAGAAGAATATATGATTAGAACAGCATACCACATCCAGCTCCGCTGCGGACTGTGCCAGCTTTTGGTATTCGGTGGGATTTGATATAACATCCGGGTCAGCAAGTTTTGCCTATTATAACAGAATCAGGGCTTATTGCTACCGCATCGAAGCCAAAATACAAAAAGAATAGACATAAAAAAAAATGGAAAAAAGCTAAGGCATGCACTGAAGATGACCAATCATAAGCGTACACATTGAAACATGTCAAGGAACTAAGAAGCAATATTGATGTGCATAAGTAAAATGGCTGAAGCATTTGAAGGGAAAACTGTTGTAACAGACTGCTTGCACATGTAACTTCCTTATCGCAGCATGTAATAAAAGAAAATATTGCTGTCCATGTGTTGATGTGAATGTGTTCCTTGATAACCATTGGCAAAACTCTTTCCAATCAGAAATAGCTTCAGGATTCTGATTCTAGAAACTTATCAGATTTTCATGGATGAACTCCTTAAAAAAGGACGCTGCCCTCAAAATCTTATGATAACAGAGATGGTAGCCATGGGATAAGTTTACTGGTTACACTCATCATCCACTGAAAACCTGCGGCAAAAACATGTGTTGGTTGTTTGTGAGAGTTAGCTTTTCGTTTTGATTGGATTCTTAAAAAAAAAAAAAAACAATCATGATTGTCATTTCTATCACATATAATATCTAATTGATCCTGAACTTGAGAAGCATGATTTGCAAAAATATAGTATCACAACCAAAGTTCAATTTTCCTAATTACCCATTAGATGTAAACTTCAAGTAGACACCTCATGATTCCTAAAGTGACCATCTCATGGTAATTAGTCCAAAAAGAACCGACTTATCTCAAAAACAAAGGGCAATCAAATTCAAAAACTCATTACCCCAGCCAAATCACATTTTCAAGAACACTCTGCATTACTCGGAACCTAACCAACGGAAAGCCACTCGTGCCATAAATTTCATGGACTTACCATTACGAACCACACTAGGGTATGCTAAGTAATAGAACATGATAACTATGAATCAGACAATACAAACCACCAACAACACGATAGCATTGTCTCCAATCATACACACAACCATACAGTGTATCTCAACATACCGACAATTCCTTCCACGTCTTCTCAGCCGACTCCAGCTTCACAATCAAATACGGTTCCTGCACAAAACACCACAAATCCTCATTCACAGTCCATGAAACCCTAACCTACACCTCGAATTCCCAAACCAAAAACGCGAAACGAAACAAGAACCGCGTACGGCCATGCATATAATCCTCAAGGCGCGGCGAATCGTCGTCGTCGTTGGAGATGAGGGTAAACAGAGGGAGATTCGTCCACGGCGAGAGGAGCTTGCCGGAGAAGGGAGACGAGCGGCGGCGCCGGCGCCGGCGGAGAAGTGAGGTCGAGTTGGAGCGGTGAAGCTCGTGGTGAGGCTGCTCATGGTGTGGTGTGGTGTGAGGAGTGGGGTGGAGCTTATGGATAATGGTTTCTCTCTGTTGTGTTTGTGTGATACCAAACTGCTTCACCTTCTTCTGTGGAAGGATTTTTCAGGGGTTTCATCGACTTCTGCCAAGTAATTTGTGTTAGATATAATTGGTCTATGTAAGAATCTATCCATAAGTCATTTAAAATCAAAATCATCACACTAAATAAAATAATTATATAAAAAGGGTAAAGATTTTATTTGAAGAAATCAAAAATAGGAAATGAATTCACTTTTTTAAGATTTTAGTTTTATATTTATGATTTTTTGTTTTAAAAATAGATAATCATAATTGCACATTTGAAATGGTTTTCACATTATTAGAATCAGTTTCACTCGAGATCTTTGTAGCATAAACTTTCCCTTACTCTTTTTTTGCTGTAATCCCTTTGTTTACGTATTTCTTCTTTTTGTGTGCAGTAGATTCTTGTGGTATCTATCTTCACTGAGCAACAAAGGGGTCAAACTTAACACATTTATAGCAAACTTTTTTTTCCCGCATATTTAGAATTTGATATGGTGTTTTTTTGAAGTTCTTCTTGAAGAGCTTTCTAAACTTTTTTTTCATAAGTGCAAGGACTTTAGATATTGATTCCTCATCCGAGAATGTGCTCTAACTTGTTTCTTGCTCGGACATTGTCCTAAGAATCTTTTTCTATGCTTTGAATGCCAGCTCTAATTTGTTGCTTTATCCAGCTGCTTCTTTTGCTTCATTTTCAATGTCATAGGTGTGCAATACACCATGTAGTTAGCAATGAACATGTTGCTAAGATCTCTTGATTTCTGATGGTGGTAGACTTTCTATTTACTTAGAAACCTCATAAACTTTAGATTTATTTTCTTTTTTAAAAAGTTTTTCCAAGATTTTGAGATTATAACGCATTAAATCTCGCTCTATCATAATTCATTGACATCCAATTATACCGTTGAATAAGGATATCCTTCTTATTTTATTTGATCTTATTTTTTCCTTTCATCCCTTAGTAACATCCCATACTTTTTTTGTTGTAATGATGTGAAACACTATCTCAAACACTCTATCATCAAAAACTTAAAAGATTTGATTAGTTGCTCTTGTGTCCATCATTACTTGATCAAGTTCATCCTTGAACCATTGACTTTTAGGCTTGTCTATCATTTCGAATGCATCATTTGATATGAATGAACAATCATGTACATCATCATATATACAGCCTCTCATCTATCGTCAGGTGATTTCCAATTATTTTTTCCATGATTTAATAAAAAAAGATCAATAATTTTCTAAGATCGTTGAAAAAATTTATGAACCAAGTTGTGACAAAACTATCAGGTTCACCGTAATGGAACTGATATGTGATATAAATGGGAGATCAAATGTTCAAGATCCTTCGGAAGTCAATTTTGTTGAACTCCAGAAATAAACTCTTGGACTTTTCATTTCGGTCCAAGTCGTTTCGTTCACCCCAGCAAGTCTTCTCCAAGCCCTCTTTCTCCCTACAATCGCTCGCCACCAACGGCAATGGAGCCGCGCCGGGAAAAACCAACGGCAGCGTCCCATCATGACAATGGCCAACCACCCATCCACAGGACCACGACCAATCATCCCGATCATCAAGACCAACACCAGCACCAGCACCACCACGAAGTCACGCCGCAGACGAACAGGGCAACCTCGTCCCGCTTTACAAGTTGAATTTGTGACCTTTTGACAGTTAAGTCAAGTAAAGAAATAGAGAATTCCTTTTTATATGGAGTAGACAAAGGGGAATTAAAGAAAGCAACACCTTCACAAGTTGAATTTATTTACTCTTAAGAATATTCATCTTGACAACGGTATCGCGGGGTATACTGCGGACAATGGTTGACTATTTCGAACATAATAGTGAAATACAAAAGAACTATTTACTAATCTTGAATTGTACAAAATTTGGATCGATGGATGTAGGACGTGGATATGTGCTTGAGTTCTTGGATATGGAGACACCTTATTACCTCCTTTGAAAGTTGAAGGTCTTTATGGAGTAGGCGAAGATGAACGCGAACATCAGCACCAGCCCGAGAACAACACCAGCAACAACTCCCAAGAAGTCATGCTTAAAACCAAAGTAAGATCTTATAAACTCCTCTATTGATACATTCTGGTCGGTAAGCTCCCGGTCGTGTAAGTCTCCAAACTGTGAAGTAACCAATCCATATAATGTCCATGCGACCGGGCAGGCCCAGTAATACCATCTCCACCATATAGGAATTTTCTGTATGCAAGACGCGATGAATCAGTAAAATTAAGCATAGAAGAACTACGTGCAATCTTGTGGTAAACTAACTGTTAAAGCATGTACCGTTCTCGGGATGATGAATCCGGAAAAGAGGTTCCAAAGTGAATAGAAGGCTGCGCCAATGATAGCGGCTACGTGTTGATTGGGAGTGATAGCCACTGCCATCATGCCGTAGTAGGTGAAATAGAGGAGACTGAAGAACATGAAGAACAGATACCAAAAGAATTTGGCTGCACTCCATTCAAATCCGATCATGGCATACACTATGATGCCGTATACTAACGCTTGCATGAAGATATAGGGTACCTCGATCAAAACCTGGATATCATGCAAAAAGAATGCGACATGAGCCCAAAAGAAATCTTAACTTTGGCAAGATAGTAACCAGATTTTAGCATGAGAAAGAACAAGACCTGCGCAAACGCGTATGGCAAAGCCGAGTACATTCCTGCTGCCCTTTCTCTGTAGAACACTGTTCTTTCTACAGCAACAACAGGTTGCACAGAGGATGCATTTTGGACTCCGATGAACAGAGTAGCAGCATACATTGAACCCATTGCATTGAATAGGTCTTGTGATGTCTTGCTGTAAATAAAGGCAGCAGATTATTGTAAATACAGTTGATTAGTACCAGAGTACTACTAAAGCTCTTAATCAGTTTTCAGTGTAAGAACTTACATGTTGCGCCCAAGGCCCCAGAAGAGTGTTCCGAACATAATTGCTATAAAAGTTGTAAACAAGAATCTCACGGCCGTGTATGGTGGATTCCGCCAATATGACCAACTTTGCTTCCACAAGCATGCCGTGCATTGGACAAAGAATGGCTGTGCATATTGGGTAGGGAAATATAGGTCCTTTGAATCAGGATCTGGCGTACTTAGATCTTCGATTAGTTTTTTATTCCTCCTGTAAAATGTGCCATGTAAGATGATAACCAAAGAGTTCTAGGTATGAAAATTTTCAATCATGTTTATATTGCACAAAATGTATACCTGTAAAGATCGGAGTTCCTGTACAGTTCAGTGAAGTCCACTCCCAGGGCAACCTCTTGTGCTGGAGTAGTGACTTCCAGCATCCAAGTTGCAGGATTGTAGCCATCAGCAATTTTCGAAACTCCTTCGATATCCTCAAAGTACTTTATCAGATCGCATGAGTGGCGGCCAAGCGGTCCCACATATATCTCTTGACCTCCTCCTTCAACAGGAACAACTGCGGACCAAGGTCAGCAGGGTGAAGGTATTACAACTCCATGTTCTAATAATGACAGTATATATTATGAGTTCATGCTCTTATCTAAGTGACATGATTCAAACCTCGTCGAATGCTTCGAATATATCGATGCTTGGTTGATGAATAGTGCACACTACTGTTCTTCCTGTGTCCACGGTGTTCCTAACTGCTCTCATCACAATTGCTGCAGCTCTGGCATCCAGACCGGAAGTTGGCTCATCCATGAATATGATTGAAGGGTTAGCCACAAGCTCTACCGCGATGGTAAGTCTTTTTCGTTGCTCTGTCGAGAGACCACTCACACCAGGTAGCCCAACTAGAGCTCCTCTTAGAGGGGTCAGTTCAATGAGCTCCATAACTTCCTCCACAAACATCTGCAAGGTTTAACGTTGGGTTAGAAAGCATCAGGACATCACGCTATGTATTGTGCTGCTGCGTTGAACTTGTGATACCAATAGGGTGAAGTTTTGATGAGTAAGGACCTCTCTAGTGTTGGAATCAACTTCTGGTGATAAGCGAAGCCAGGCTGAGTAGAGCAGGGACTCGTACACGGTGACATGTGGAGAGTGAATATCATTCTGCTCACAATATCCTGAGATTCGGGCGAATGTTTCTTGCTTTTTTGGGTAACCAGAGATGGATATGCTCCCTTCTATATATCCACCGGTTTTTCTACCGGCTAAAACATCCATCAAAGTCGTTTTACCAGCGCCGCTGACACCCATTAAGGCTGTGAGGACTCCTGGCCTGAATGCTCCGCTAACGCCCTTCAGAAGCTCTAGTCTATCTTCAGCGATTCCTTGATGCTTCATTTCCTGCAAGTTTGATTATGTTTTGAGTCGATGATCGATGATATCTGTTTTGTTCATTGAACTAAATCAGCCTAAGTTAGTATGCCTTGTTGTGTCGAGAAAAGTTTACCTTTGGCATGTCAACGGAGTATCGAACTTCGTCGAATGTGATTGTTAGTTGTTTGAATGGGAGAACCATTCCTCTTTTGTTATTTCTCATGGCCTCCGCAATAGCATCTGTTGTTATTGATGAACCACTCGAGATGCTTGATCTGATATTTACATTACTTTCTGCAGGTAAATTGAAACAAAATTTAGGCCATGATCCAACTGAAAGCTACCACTCTAGAAGTGATTATAGCCGTCATCACCTTTGGATCCCGTTCTTCTGCCCAGTGAACTTCCTCGGTTCGAGAGCTCCAGGATTCGCCCTCTACTCCTATCCTCATCTTCAGGTTTGTCTTGTATGATTGCCTGATGCTTCCCTAATGCTGTTCATATTAACCATGTTAAATACCCGGAGTTTTCAGCATTTTAGTCACTTGTAGAGTAGAATGCCAAGTACTCACGCTTGAGGAAAGTTAGAGCCAAAGTATAAAGTATGTTGAAAAGAACGACGAATCCCAACAATGCCCCCACGCCCAACCAGTACCAATATGCATATGGAAAGATCCCTCGGCTCTTCAACACCGTCACTCCCACTGATTCGTTGGAACCTGAAGGAATCTGCAATGTAATACTCAAGATCAGATCCATCTCTTCGGATGATATTGCAAGAATTATCATACTGTATATGGTTACGCGTGCTGCTCACATGGCTCCAACTCTTTCCCAGGAACTCGTTGACACTGATAGCGTTCTGGGCATACATGAGAGGCGACGACCAGTAGCCCCATATCCACCATTTCTTCACATTCTCTGTCGTAAATTTTGAAAACCAGAAGCAAACAATCATAAAGCGAATTGTATGACATGGCTTCGGTGTTAAGATATTGTGGTAAATTGAGCTGTTGAGTCTTACGTCTTGAGAGTACAAAGCCGCCCAGTGCGAAGAGTGAAAGCAATGCAAATGACCCGAATGTGTTAGCCACAATCATATTCCTTCCTGCAGCACCGATGGATCTAAATAAACCAGAAGCTGCCTGGTTAACCAAGGCCAGCAGTAGAACCTGCTTGAACAATCTGCAAAATAGGCTTGCCTGTTAGTCGTCAAGGGCTCAATAAGTTAGGACTCATTAGAGGTTACTGTATCCTCTGTAGAGATCAGTACCTTCCTACATCTGGATCATATCCAATGACATAGTATGTGGTGAAAACCCAAAGAGATACTTCCACCAATGTCAACGGGATCTTGAGAAACCAACTGGGAAGAGCGTAAGCCCAAGCCGGGTAGAAAAGGAGGTCCCGTTGTTTGTAGAACACCGGAAGTTTTGCGATTGTCATGGATAACTCGGCCATCCCAACGAACATGAGCATCACCACCGCAAAGAATAAGGAGCCCATGTAGATGGATCCGCCATCTACATCCTTATGCATCTTCGTTCTCAAGAACACCGTCATTGCGATGAAAGCCACCAATGTAAGCTTAAGACAAGTTCAATATCGACAGAAAGAAAGATATCATGATCATATCCGGGAAAAGAGACTGCAGTTAGCATTCCTTGAGAATGAAGTAGTCTTACTTGAACTATCTTGAAGAGGTAGACAAACGAGTTCCTTTTCATGAGCAGCCACTCTCTCGATAAACATGCTTTGAAGATTTCCATCTTCCCAACTCCATACTTAGTCGTTGTCAAAGCAGCCGGGTGGTTCGTCTGCCTATCGAACGGAGTGGCCAGCTCGCTCGCTAGAGCTCGTCCAACGTGAAATGTTTGGAATGCCTCGGCGAATTCTTGTGCTGTTACGAATCGGTATGGCTCCTCTCTCTTGAACCAGTATTGCTGCTGATCTTTCTTTGATGTCACCTGGAATCAGTCATTCATTTCCTCATGAGAGCAGATCCTTATAACGCAAAAGCGTGTATAGGTATATTATCGAAAAATTAAGCGGCAAGAGTTATTATCCTTCGCATCAGGGAGGCTGTTATACCTCCTGTAAGAAATCAGCGACCCCTTTTCTCTCAGGGCATCTGAATCCCATGAACTCAAAGAACTCGAGCACATTCTCCCGTGGACCCTGATACACGATCACACCATCCGAGAGTAACATAATGTCATCAAAGAGATTATAAGTCTCTGGTGCTGGTTGCAGTAGGGCAATTAACGCCGTTCCACTTAGAATGTGAACTGATTGTCGTAGTGAGTTTACGATCTGGAAAGTCGTCGAGCTATCCAGCCCCGTGGATATTTCATCCATGAATAACGCCTTGGCTGGACCAACTAGCATCTCACCTGTCGTCACACGCTTCTTTTGTCCTCCCGATATTCCTCGTACCATTTGATCTCCCACCATTGTGTCTGCACAGATCTCTAGTCCTAAAACCTGTAAAGCATCCCAGTTCTATCAGGCATTATGTCCGATCGTACACTGATGTTGGTTGTTTTAAACTCGCCAGTGTGTACCTTCAGGATGTAATCTGTGACAACATTCTCTTGCTGACCTTCTGCTGCCGCCGCCTGATAAGTTCGTGATAGAAGAAGAGGTTAAGAGGTTTTGCCATAACAAATTCAACATGAAGAGCTCAGATTGCTTCAAGCTATACGTACTGCCTACTGGTTGTAAGATATATATACCTTCATGAAAAGATCAATATCAGGGTCAGGCTTAATATTGGCCTCTTTCTCTCTTCTTGAAAGCTCGGCTAACATTGCTGCAGATTTCCGACCAAAAGATCAGTCTCACTAGTTGCTCATATTTGCATAGGGGAAGGATACTAATAGAACTCGTACCAATGAGATGAAGGAAAAACAAGGGAACGAACCATATCGATATCCAACCCCTTGGAATCTTGCAGAATATGCCAAGGTCTCTCTTACAGTCAGTTCTCCAACGTGAACGTCGTGCTGGCTTATGTATGCGGCTGTTCTTTGTGGCACGAATTCGTGCATATCGTGACCATTGTAAGTCACTCTTCCCAATGCCTATAATCCAACTCTGCCCATTAGTTAACAAATAGACACGAAATATGTGCACAGGGTTTCGCTAAGACCGAACGATGTTCTTTACCTTCAAGTCCTTGTCGAGTTTGCCGGCCAAAGCCAGCAACAGTGTGGTTTTTCCAGAACTTGGAGGACCCAAAAGCAATGTCATTCTGTGAAAACCGTAACATATCTCATGCAAAAATACAGGGGGAAATTAACAGGGCAAATACACATCTTTGACAATTTGTGAAAACTTAGTGCTAACGTTTTCGGTTTGATGATTCCGCTAACATCATGAAGGATACTAAGGTGCTTCTTTCGACTCGATAGTAACCCCAGCGAATTCAGCAAACCCTGTCAAAAAACCAACACAAGGGAGCACATTTGTCATACAAGAATTATCTGTAACCGTCTTTGTTTTTCTAAGAAAAGATGAAAATAAAGACGGTGCATATTTCGTCCTACTCACTGCCTGTCTATGACAGGAATACTTGAATTGTTGTTTTCTTATATTATAGTATCTAGATTGAAAGCATTATGCTTGAACAAAGTTACCTCAACTATGTTTATGCTGAAATTAATGAAAGTGGGCAAAGCTCTGCCTCCCACATAAGCCTCTGCTTCGATATTTAGATGCTCAAACCTCACTTCTATTTCAGGAACTTGAATCCCAACCCTGAGAAACATTGAATTATGATGGATCAAGACGTTTCGATTAAAATGGGATGTAATAAATCTGTACGAAGACCTTCGAGCTCGATAAAAACCAAATTCCAGGATCTCATATAACTATAACTAGTTACCTGTCGAGACGATTCTTAAGCTTCCACAATAACTTCTCGTTATCATCTTCACCCGCACTGATCAACTTATCGAGCAACCTCTTCTTGTCATGAAGCCCGAGGTTAAGCACATCGATCTCGTCCCCAACGCCTCGTGATCCCGTCAGTATACCTTTCCTCAGCCTGTCGTAAGTAGGGAGCTTCTCGAGCGCCGCCCACTTGAGCGCCTCCTCGTCATCCTCTTCCCTCGTGGATCGCGAGAACACTTCCATGTTGTTGTTGTTTCTCCATGCGGTAGAACTATTCCTCATACTACTTATCCTGTATAGATCACCTCCTATATCCATTGCAATAATCACTCAAAACACAAAACTATGCACCTTGAGAAACTAATTATGTATCAAGAGACTTTGGTTGCAAAATAATATATATCCAAAATGTTCTTGTTTTGTTGAAATTTTGAAAGAGGAACAAGAAGAGGATGAATGTTACATAGGCTGGACATCAAGGGGCGGACACGGAGCTCTTATAAATAGGTGGGCAAGGCAGTTGATAATTAAACACTTATCATACCATTTTTATTTTTATTTTATTTTTTCCAGGGTGTTGCTTGTTTTTGATCGGATAAGCTAACTTTTTCAACGTATATGTGCCCCTTTGATTAAAGAAGAGGTGTCTCATTTTGTCCGGAACACAAAAAATGAAATTTCAGTTTTCAAGTACTTTCATACGTCAGTTCTAAAATATCACTCTGTTAGCATTTCTTTACGGAGTAAATCAATATATGGAAGTACTTTACCGTTTTAATTTATTTATATATTTTTAATTTATTTTAAATTTTTTAATTTTTTCTTATTTGCTAATCAATTTGCATACTCCTATTATCATTAAAAAAATTCATCAAATTTATAAAAATTCAACACACATACAAATATATGTCAGATCAAATAATTATAATTAGAATGAAACCAAGAAATATTTGATAATATTAGAATCACAATGATGCGACACTAGCATATAATCCTCCTCCCTCATAATTGATGTAACATTTTGACAGTATATTGATGCAAGACTGACCCAGGTTAATCGTTAAGTGATCTACGTTGATGTGCTCGGAATGATATGAAATTTGATGCAAGACCAACCCAGTTTTTTCGCGTTTCGAGTTGGTTTAGGCTTTATTTTTAGTGTTTTTCTGTTTTTAGAAAATAAGTCGAGGGATGTTTAGGTCATTTGTTGTTTTTAGTGTTTTGTTGGAGATAAATAAGCCCTAACCATCATTTGTTAGTTAAATTTGTTATTTTGAAAATTCAAAAAATCCTCGTTGGAGGAAGAACTATCCAATTTGTTGCCGTTTTTCCCTTTCAAACACAATCTTCGATTTGTTGGACATCATGCATACTTGATGAAGCCAATTTTGATTTGCGATATGGGTCGATCAAATATCATTTTACACAAAATTATTATAAATATTAATAATAGTAAATATTATATACTTCAACCATGTGACAATGGTATAATTTTGTTACACCGTAGAATGAAATACGTAACTCCTAAAAAATATATGTTGAATATGACAAAAAGTCAAAGTGTTTCCATTTTCTCTTTCCATCACAATCTTCGATTCGTTTGGCTTCATGAAAATTTGATGATCTGAACTTTGATTCGTGATGTGTATCGATAAAATATCATTTTTTTATAAAATTATCAAAAAAATAATGATGACAGTTAAAATTGTATACCTCAACCGTGTGATAGTAGTGTAATTTTGTTACATCGATAGAATGAATACTCCCTGCGTCTCATATTTTTCTATTTGAGTCGTTCCAAAATATATACAACATATTTAATTTGATAACCTTTTGATATAGAAAACATCAAATCGCTATAATATTCTACTAACTCCTCTCAACTGTTACAGTAAATCTCACATCACTAAAAAAATATTGATTTTGTATTAAAATAACCATAAATTCAACACACATAAAACTCCGTGCAAAGTCAAACCGTTTTATTTAATTCGGGATGAAGGGGATACTGAGTACATAACTTCACAAAATACATTTTGAAATATGACAAAAAAATCGTAGTGTTGTATCTATTCCCTCCATCCCAGTATACATGCAACATTTTCATTTTCTGAATAATTTAACATGTATTTTGAGGAATTTCATTTATCATCTTAACGATGCGACAAAATTACGACAATAGTATAAGATCGAAGTATATAACTTAAACTATTATTACTATTATTACTGTTCAATGACCATTTTGTAAAAAAATAATGTATGATTGTCCAATGACATGAATCAAAGTTCACATCGATATATGTGCACAATTAGAATGTGACATTTATACTGAGACAGAAGGAATATATGAGAAGAGAATAATATTCACCTTAATTATCGAGAAAAATTGTGATAATATCAAACACCTGTGCCTATCAAGGTAAGATTTGATTTGGGTGACATATAGACAAACACTTCTTTTTTTATCAATAACTGATGTAGTAGAATTATGATATTAGGTTAACTTACATATTGCATGTTTCATAAGAAATTTTCGCCCCATAGTTTATTTAATAAGAAATAAAGCTCTTAAAAGTTTTGTGCTGAGTAGTGCTGAGGCGCCGTTTAACATTCGCTGGGACGTAAGAAATACTCGTAGTATGTACCTTATGTTTGTCAAATAATTTTAGTACTTCATGATGCATTTTTAATTGTACATAAACTTTCATGAGTGAAATATAATTGCGAAGCATCCAGCGTGACTGCGAAAACGAAATGCCATCCACAAGTGGTTATTGGACCCGTTGAAGAATGATTTTCCATGTTCTATCTGTGCTTTTGGATTGACATTTTGAGGTGGATGTGCCCAGATAATAATAATTTGTACATCCGTACAATTATACATTATACAAGTATAATTAGATTTGAGCCTTATCATTTCTGTTTGTAGAGAAGATAAAAATCATGAGCTAACCTACAATTTGATAAAACTTAAAATTTTTATTGAAATATATGTATTTTGTAAGATATATTAAGATTTTTTTTCAATTTTACATTATATTTATTTTATTCCATTTTTTTTTACTATTTGACTTGATTAAAAATAAATCTGACATAGGATCCACTTTATAAATATATAAAAAATTCGATCAAGTTATAACCACTCATATTATCGTTTAGTATATAGTATAGGTTTGGCTCATTCTACACCTTTAGAAAGGGAAAAAAAAAAAAAACACAAAACCCCATTTGTATTTACGTGGATTCGCACATAAATCTCTCAACTTAGTAAATATAGATATGATTCCTTAAACTTTGTTTTCTTCTTTAACTCCGTCAATGAATTTAACAAAATGAGAAAATTTCCCTCGAAAAAGAAAAAAATTGTAAAAAAAAAAGTTTTTTTTAATGAAAAATATACTCCTAACAAACAAAGCAAATGAACTGAACACTTTCACAAAACAAAACAACAACAAAAACCTGTAAAGATAGATACATCGGTTTTGGGGATTTTCTCCAAAGAAGAGGAAGAAGAATGATTTGTCAAAGATTTGAATCAAGAATTGAATCAACACAAAACCACAACAAAAAACCTGTAAAGATAGATACATCAGTTTTGGAATTTTCTCAAAAAGAAGAGGAAGAAGAATGATTGGTCAAAGTTTTGAATCAAGAATTGCTTTTAAATCGATGCAATTTACGTCAGTCAATGGGGTTTGCGGTTAAGAGAACGAACCATATTTCGGCTAGTTTTGCTGGATGGATGCAGTATGTCATGAGTGTTTCACAAGTAATCAGGGAGGTGTGAAGACGTGTGATATGTCAAATTATTCAGGGGATATTCATCTAGAATACGTATACTTTCTCTGTACAAGATTCAACTTTTGCTACTTTATAGTCTACTCTTATATTATTAAATAAGCAGAATATTGTAGAAGAGCAACAGCTATTAGAATATACCATCCAGAAACTTATAATATTAACATACTTCCTCCCCCGGAAAAGATATGCATTTTGATTAGAGAATTTGCGTTAAAAAAATAAAAAACAAACCTTGATCGAGATCGTACAATCAAATATTATTCTACGCAAACTAACCATGAAACATCAATCGTAAATTAAATTTTATAATTTCATATAGTGGTTGCAGGACAATAGTAGATTGTTAATTACAAAAACAAAGCTAATTAAAATATATTTATTTTTTTATGGGATGTAAGAAGTAATGAGTAAAGCGTGACATACGTGGATTAAAATTTACGGTGCACCGGACATGTCCGGATTTGGTTGTAACAATTTTTTTTAAAATTTTTTTTGGGGGTATGTTTGACCTGGTTAATGATTCCATATCCTTTTTCTTTTCCTGTTTTTGGTTTGGTGGATTTATGCATGGCTATCCACAAAATAAGATCGTTTGTGTTTAAATTTTTGAATTTGAAAATTAATAATTAAGATCAAAAAAAAAATTCTATTTTTTGATGAGAGAAAAAGTAATTGCTAATGTTAATTCTTGATCTTCAAATCTAAGTGTCTAACACAAATAAGTTTATTTGTAATTGTGGCTAACCAATAATCCATTTCTCCCTTATATTTTAATTATCAGTTTTTTTATTCAAAAAAATCCCCTAATTATTATTATTTTTGGGTCAAAACCCCTTTATAATTTTGATATTGTAGTTTTCTTTATATATACAGTATCGATCTTATAACACATGCGTTGGGATCGCTTACGCATTGCTTTTTCTTTTTCCCTTTTTTTCTTTTTTAATTCCAACGCACGTTTTATAAAGACGATATTCAATAATGAAGTACTACTACTAATTATGGTTCAACAGTTTGAATAATCCTACATGTACGGAAAATTAACATATATATGCTGACCTGACAATTTAAGTGTGGCGCACCACCAAAACACATATTTTATGTGGCAAAAGGTCATTGGAGGAAGTACGCACAAATACGTAGTGAGTGTTCTGAATTCTTGAATGTTATTGAGATAAACGTGAGTTTATTATGATCATTTACAGTTAACCATTGCTACCAAGTTATTTGTTTATGAACATCTGTATTTAAAGTAAGTTCAAATCAAATCACACGCACCCGGCACCTCACATTTTAATTCTTCATATGATGCATAAGTTTTTTTGTTTTCCTGGAAGGATATGATGGTGAAGTTCATTTTTCATTTTTTTTTTTTTTTT
>LIEC01006009.1:0-23158 GCA_001925005.1 Drosera capensis
TATATTTCAATCACTTACAAAGCTTTGGATTGATGAAGGGTTCGAGCAGCTACAAAATGGTGTTGGGTGCATGCAAGCAAGAAGTAATGATTACTTGGACGAATTAGTATCAAGATCATTTTTTAACCGATCAACACAAGGGTCTGACTCTGACTATTCGATGCATGATCTTACTCATGATCTGGCTGTATTCGTTGGCGAAAAAATCTATAAGCTGTTCGAAATGGAGACGCCAATCACAAGCAGAGCAAGCATTCGTCACGTGTCCTTCACAGCTTTTTCAGAAGTTAATGTAAATTTTGAAGACGGGTCAGAAGTTAGGTCCTTGAAGATGGGGTCACTTTATCATTTAGATCGTCCTAAGGAAGTGCTTGGCGAAATATCTTGTCGGCTGCTTTTCTTGCGCGTCCTATGCCTGTATGGTGGTTGGATTGGTGAGCTACCAGACACTATTGGCGACTTGCGGCTCCTTCGACGTTTGGAAGTGCAATTTTCAAATATCAAAGAGTTGCCTGCATCTCTTTGCAATTTGTCCAACTTGAGATACCTCGACTGCACTGGTTGTTATCGTCTTCAAGAATTGCCTGATAGGATAGGGAATCTTGTCTCTCTTCGATACTTGTATGTTTCTTTTACAGCAATTCAGGATTTGCCTGCTTCTTTGTGCTGCTTGTCCAACTTGGAAGAACTTGATTGTTCGAGTTGCGATCATCTCCGAAGCTTGCCAAATGAGATGGGAAATCTTGTGTGTCTTCGAGATATGAATGTGTCTTCTACAAGAATCAAGGAGTTGCCTGCATCATTGTGTCTCTTGCCCAACTTGGAAGAGCTAGCTTGCTTGAGATGTGATCGTCTTCAACAGTTGCCCGATGGAATTGGAGATATTGTCTCCCTTCAATATTTGAATTTCGAAGGAGCAAGAGTGCAGCAAAGGGAATTGCCTACTTCCCTGCGTGATGCCAACCGATGGGAAATAACCAATGGGGAAGCTAGGAGAGTTAATCCATGATAGTAATTGGTGTTGATCGTCGAATTTTTGTGATTTTGATTGAGTTACTAGCCGCATTTCAGGATGTACTTGGGTGGGATAGCTAGGAGAGTTAATCCATGATAGTAATTGGTGTTACTATAATCGGTGTTACTAGCCGCATTTCAGGATTCAGGGTCGGAGATGTCGACCGCGGCGCTGTTGTGGTACAACTGTGGATTGGTTGGGTTTTGGGAAAAGCATGTTTCATGTTTTGTGGTACCTTTCGGTTTGGGTAATGTATCCACTTTCTATAGTGTATTTGTATGGCTTTTATATGCGTGTTCCATTACATATGTGTTCCATCATGTATCTATCTATTGAAGTGTTATCATCTTGTTTCATAAATAGATTACTACTGAAGTTGTTTTGGTGAATCAAAGATAAATTAAAAAAACATGATGTATTGTGTACATTGTCCAATTGAGTTTATACTTATCCATAATCATATTATAAATTTAATAAGTATAAACAAAGATACGTTACTTGGGATCCATATGTTTATTTTATTTAATTATCTCGAACAAGATAAATGTGCTACATATTATGAAAATATCTTAATGTTAAAGTCCACGACCAGCCACACCTTCCACCACCGACCACTATTCATCTATTTCTCTCCCTCATTTTCTTGAGTTTTTTCACATGTGCATAAGCTTCCTAATGTCTATAAAGGAGCGCAAATCTCCCTTGTAACAACGTCACAACAATAAAAACAACAATCTAAAATGCAAGACACTTCTTGTTCTAAAGTTCCTACGGTGTATCCAAATAAAAATATGACATAATTAGTGAGTGCTAAACACATTTAGAGTGTCATTGTTTTTATGAAGTGTACGAGTTTATAATAATTTACTTTTATTACAATTTACATTTCATGATATACTTTGGTTTTAACAATCCAATTTTCCAATAAGTGGTATCATAGACACGTTGGATTACTGCAGTTGGTGAAATATTATTTTTTATCAGACTTGATAAATAAATTTTACCGATCTATTAAAAATAAAGTTACTAGCAGAAATTTTTTTTATTATTTCAATTTGGAATTCTAAAATATATCTACTCTTGTAAAAAATATTTTTACCGAATTGTGAATTTTTTTTTACGGAATCACAATAATAGAAGTTAACAACTTAATCATAATGACACATAATCATAATATGTGTTCACTGGGGATAAATCCTCCTTTTTTTTCTCATTCTCGCTGAACCAGAACAGGGCCAGCTAAGGGAGCATCAGGCGGAGTAGGGCAGGGCTAAGGACACCGGCGACGGTCGAATCCCGAGTCGTCGGTGGTCAGACCTTTCTCCAACGAGGCTGGGGAAGTCATCGTCACGCGTAGTCGTTGTCGTCGAGCTAGGGTGGTCGATTTCGGTTGTCCTTGGCGTTTCGTACGTCGAGGAAAGACGATGGAGGTTGGAGCATCGTTGACAAGGCCAGGCGCGAGCCGGTGAGTGCTCCGACAAGAGGCGGCGTGGGCATATTCCACCTTAGCAGCGGTGGCGCGGGTGTAGGCGGCGTCGGGATGTCGTCTTCGACGTCGAGAGTGGCCGGCTCGAGTCGTCGGTTGACGGGGAGACTCCGATAAGGTCAGGGGTGGCCGTGGTCGGATCCGTGCTTCATGGTGAGTCATAGTCGTGCGAAAACCATCGTCATCGGATATATGCGTCCAAATCCGGCTATCCATGATACACTCCATTGTTGAAAAGGTCGTCCGGGACGGGGACGGCCGGAATCCAGCCCAGCAGTAGTGGTGGATGCTCAAGTTCAATGTGAAATTAACGTGATTTGTGACCAGTTTATATTGGCAGGTTGTTGAGATATTTACTATAGTGGTTAAGATATTTATGGGATTTTTCACGCCAACCAAATCATCTCAAAGATATCCAAAATATCTTATAATTTTTTTTTTGAATTCGTTGGATATTAAATCTCTCCCTCGTTTTCGACGGGATTTTGTAATTTTTTAATTTCTACGAAAAAGATCAATCCGTCGTAAATAGGTCAATCCTCGGCGGTTTTGGTAGTGTCTATATCGAAGATTTATTGAAATAATTCAAGAAATTTAAATGAACAACACCAAGCTTGCTACTAAAACGTAAGCTACAGAACAAATGAAAGAACAGATGACTCGTGTGGCCAAGGAAGAAAAAAGGAAGAAGATGATGATATAATGGGAATCAATAACAAAGATGAACTACTACAGTCTGACGATGAAGGAGGAAAAAAAAAGAAGAGGTCATGCAACAACCAAAGAAGAAGAAGAAACCAGACCACACACTCGGTTCAATGGTGAAGAAACTAAAAAGAAAAAGGTACGCAATAGCAACTTCACATATGGTTCCTCGAAGAAGGTAAAAAACGATGCGCTCAAAGTCACTCAATATATGACCGATGGTGGGATGAAAAAATACGAAAGGATGACCGAAGTAGTACCCAAGTAAGTATTGTTGTAACAAACTTAAATTTGTATTATTTATATGTTTTGTTATATTTATCATTAATATAAATATAAAATTATACTCTAAGTTAGGACGAAACGCCTATTATAATCATAACAGTGCGTCTGTTAACTTGAAAACAGAGAGTTGACTTCCAATAACTAGATTTATTGGATGGAATCGGGGATCTATCCTCCATCAAGAAGTTGCCTCTAAATTTACTAGATATAAAGAAGAAAATCTAAATCTAAAATACGATATCCTAAAATAAGATATAATAATAATCTAATTAATTCAATATCAAATCCTAATATTCTAAATGTTAATATCTTCCCCGTGTCATTCTCCCCTTTTGACATGCATTGCCGACTAATCTTGAATATGGATGGCACTTGGTCGAGCTTTGTCTTCATTTAGATCTCAACTTGTAGGATTTTCGACAATATACAATGCACCCATATTAAGAAAGAATTTCGAACATATGTAATTAGTTTGATTGTCGAGAAAATCATTGAATTGAACCGTCTTGGTTTTATCATGCTAGGTCTCTTCTTCCTTTACGCACAAGCGATCGCCTAATAGTACTTCAATACGATCTTTATGAAGAACCGCATGCTTATCCAACAAAGACCTCGATGTTGTGGACTCCTCTTTTGTTGAGTTATAACAATCATAAACTTCAGGCGATTTAACTACTAATACATGAATGTCTTATGAGTCTGCATCATTCTTTCCCAATTTTGAAACTTTAACATCAAATTCTGGATTAGACCTCTGCTCGCTGTTGTTGGTTTAGATCGTGATGGTGGTGCGTGGAGAGGCTCAAAAATTGGTTGAAAAAACTTTTCCTTTTTCTGTTTTTTTCTTTTTTATTGATTTCTGCTCTACCCCTAAGCTCTTAATTTTACAACCATCCTAAAAATCATATTTATACATGGATGAAGGCGGTGAAATACCTAACAAAACAAGGTGTGTTTTTCCTTCTTTGCGGCACCTAACAGAATAGTGAATAGTACGAGGTCAGTTTTACTTTTCTTCCTGCGTGAGATTCTTTTCTTTGATCTTCCCTAATCCTGACATGGCTCCAGATCATGAGGCTCCATCGCATGTTCTTTAACCAAAGAGCTTGGCATGTTGCTACAGTGGCTACCATAAACTCGGTCTCGCATAATAACAATGCGACGGTCTTTTCTGCTTCTCTTCCAGACCCTTCATTTTTGTTTGAAGATTAGTTATTAGAGCTTCCTACTCTTTTTCCACATTCATGAATATTTCCAGTACACCTTTAAGCGTCTCATTCTTTTCTGTCATCCTAGCATGGATGTCATCTGCTTCTTCTCCCACATCAGATCCCGTGCATCCAATGAGGTGTTTAACCTCATCCCTATTGCAGGAGATTTCATCGTTAGCATCGACCCATTTTTCCCTTTCGACACCAAGCTTCTTATATTAACAGATCCACATTATCTTGTGGATCGGGGATAGTACTCGATTCGATGAGGAAGCTATCATTGCCTCTGCGCTGTCTGCGTGTCTTTGCTGGTCGATGATCTCGAGATCGTCATCACCGGATTTCATCGTTGTCGGTATCGGGGGAACTCAAAACTTGTAATGATATGCACAAAGTTGAGGTAGATAGACTTGCCTCTCCTGTCACAGGTGGCGAATGACCTGCACCAGCGACTGAATTTGGCTCTACCGTGCTTGCCACACCATCTGGTTTTTCGAAGCTTGCTAGGAGACAGACTGTTTTGGCTAACTCCAAACTAATCATATAAAGGCGATTTGATGTGCGCTTCACGAACATCAACAAGTTGCTGTCATGGCATCTCCCATCATGTTCATCTCGCTTCTATTCTCTGTTATCTGTCAAAGACTAATGATATTCGTGCATATTTTTGGAAAGCAGTATACCTCATGGAGGATATACTGATCTCCATTCTTGCATTGGAACATGACCTTCCTTTGCCCATGACCTGAACGATCGTGCCATCGCTAAGCCTTACCTCTCGAGTGATATTTTCATCTAGTTCTTGGAACATTTCTCTCCGTCCTGTCATATGATTGCTGGCACCGTTATTTAGGTACCAGATATCCTTAGTTGATGTCTTTTTCTTGCCATTGTGAAATATCTTCACCACCCTTCTTTCTCTGGACTGTAGGGCGTTTTGCTGCTTAGCTCGTGTCTCCTCCTGAGACACAAAAAATAATAAAGCTGGCTCATCGGGGGAAGTGTGTGTGTGTTGTTCGTCGTTGTTCCACCGCTTGCTGCGACACTTAGAAGCATAGTGTCCCATTTTCCCAAAGTTGAAACACTTAAATGTGGTTTTTGTCAAGGCTTTTGCTACGGGTGCCTCCCGACCTTCTTCGCAAACTACATAATTATCGCCTTGGCCGTTCCTTCCGCGGCTTCGTTCACGCCATTGCCTTTGCCTCGGTCTGAGATATCGGATCCACGTTCCTAACCAGATGACGAAGCTTCCCTAGTGTTGCTCCTCTGGGGTGTCTGTCCCTCGCTACGAGTGAATATGAGCCGACCATCACAACTACCGGTGTTTCGCAGAGTGAGCTCTCTCCTCGAACGCCTTCAATCGTCCTATAGCCTCTTCGAACGACATCGTTTCAAGATCGAAAAATTATTCGATCCCGGCAACGACTATGAAGTATATGTCCGACACACAGTCGAGTAACTTCTTGACTAGTGCGGCATCGTTAAGATCTGCACCAAGGCTGAAAAATCTGCTTGACATGCCACTGCGTTTTTCGGCGAACTCTTCAATAGACTCATGTTCTGTCATCCTGAGAACATCAAATTCATTCTTTGATGTCTGAAACCGAGCCTTCTTTACTCGATCGGCTCCTAGGTACCTTATCTTTAGGCTCTCCCAAATTTCCTTTGTCGTTTTCTTCTTCGCAATCTGAAAAAGAACATCTTCGGGGATTGACTGGAGGATTTATGCATGCATCATCTTGTCATTTCTTGGATTAACCTCCTCTCCCTCTGCTGGTTTGATTGCCTCCCAAACGTCCTGGGCATCTAGAATTGCCTTCAATGGTCTATTCCTGGCAATGACCAGTGGCGTTAAGGGTCTTGGCGACGTCGGGGCTGCAACTGTGGCTGTGGATCTGGACGTCGGGTGGCCTAATCCATCAAAACGAGATGGTGGATCTGGTGACAGTGGCTGTCGACAATGCTAGAGGCTCTGGCTGTAGTCGGTCGTGTGAACTGCGGCTCCAGCTGTAATGGTGCTAGGAATGGATGTGCATGTCGTGGCGGGGAACTTGGCTAAGCCTACCTCGTTGGTTGCCACCTCGGCCGATATATCCTCGGCTAGGTCTCTTCAGCAACTCACCAGCTCTCCGACTCTGCACACATCACCTCTGGATCTGATACCAAATGTTGGTTTAGATCGTGATGGTGGTGCATGGAGAGGCTTAGAAATTGATGGGAAAAACTTTCCCGTTTTCTTTTTTTTTTCTTTTTATTGATTTCTGCTCTACGCCTGAGCTACGAGCTCTACCCCTAACCTTTTAATTTTACAAGCATCCTAACAATCCTATTTATAAGTGGATGAAGGCGGTGAAATGCCTAACAAAACAAAAAAAGGTGTGTTTTTCCTTTTTTTCAAGGCCTAACAGAACAGTAAATAGTACGAGGTCGGTTTTATTTTTCTTCATACGTGAGCTTCTTCTCTTTGATCTCCTTTTCTTTCCCGGTCAAGGATTACGGCTCACAGCGATCACCCTCCTTGTCTTTATTGGTGATGGTATTGGAGACCTGCTCAGATGAAACCATGTCACCTAACTCCAAGCTTTCAACTGACTTGTCAGCAACAAAGCGATTAGTTTGGCTACTTAAATCTGCCAAGGAAACATCAGCCGAGGCATCTTCAAGATGCATCCCGCTATTTTCATATTGTGCAGATTCTTCACGCATAACACAAGTGCTATGAATGAACTCCTTGTTGTAGCTTCTTTTCTCTTCATCTTTAACAAAGATAGTAACATTCTCTGTAAGCTTGGACAGTTTCCGTTCAGTAAAAGTTCTTCTTTTTGCCTTTGTTGACATCCTGCACGTGTTGTGTTGGAACCAATTTTGAGATGCTCCTCTTGGATAATATTCATAGTATGAAGGGCAAAAAACTCCTTGATCAGAATTCGCTTCATTCTCTTCCATGTTCGAATTGGTGGCTTATATTGTTGTCTCCTTGTTCGTTGTAGATTATTCCACCGCACTGCAGCACTACTCCGGAATGTAAAAGCTACAACTTGAACAACTTCTATTTATATGTATAAAGTTAATTTAGTCCTTTTTTTAAATCAAAATTTGGTTTATTTTGGTACCAAGTTTGATTAGTCATACATTAATAACATAATATCTATGATTTATATTTAATATATTTAATTTGTAACGCTTTTTTCCCCTCATACATATTGTTCCAATTTTGTTACATATTTGTTTCATTATTATATTATTAAAAGATAATAATTACTTAAATAGTTTAATACCATCACGATATAGAATTCTCAAATAAGATTTTTTATGTGATTTAAAAATAGATATATGTAGTTATCAATAATATTTTTTCATGTACATAATGTGAATTATGTAACAATATTATAATAAAATATGTTAAGGACTTGTTTTTGTCAGATACATTTATCGTATCAATCAATTCTTCGATCTCCGACAACCAATCAAAGAAATCCTCGACATTAAGATTCCCATTAAAATTTGAAATATCTGTCTCGAACATGTAGTCATCATAATTCACATGTCTTCGTATTCGATATGAGCCATAATCCATATCATCATCAGAATCTTCATCCAAATCAACCTTGTAATTACGAAAATGACAAGGCCGATCATTTTTAGCATAAACAGCCTCGTAGTCACATCGTTGACGTGGTTGAACAGGTTCTTCAAACCTGTCAAATAGATCCCTATCAAACATATTTATTTCGGTTGAAATGATAGTAGCCTCCATTCGTATTAGTGGCCATTAATGAGCCACGCGAATCCTCGTTGTGATATCAACGGATATATAGAGGACAATTGATGATAGATATTGTTCTAATGGACGAGATATAACCCCGAATCCACGGAGATAACTGAAATCCAACCCAGAGAATAAATCTCGAAATATTATTATTAATCAAAAACTGAATGAAAACATTAAACATGATAATCTATATATAGAGTTTTATATAAATCTAAACTAGATAGTAAATCTTTATCTAAAGAAGAAAATCTAAATTGAAAACACTATATCCTAAAGTAGGATATAATATAATAATAATCTAATTAATTCAATATCAAATCCTAATATTCTAAATTTTAATTTCTTTCCCGTGATAAACTCTAGATATCATTATAGAGGATGATTGATGTTAGATATCGTTGTAATGAACGAGATATAACCTCAAATCCATAAGGGGTTTTCGAATCCATGAAAATACTTGGAATCCACCAAAGAGAATAAGTCTCGAAATATTATTATTGATAAAAAACTGAATGAAAACTTTAAACATGATAACCTATATACAGAATTCTAAATAAATCTAAACTAGATAATAAATCTTTATCTAAAAAAGAAAATCTAAATCTAAAACATAATAACCTAAAATAAGATATAAAATAATAATAACCTAATTAATTCAATATCAAATTCTAATATCCTAAATTTAATATCTTCCCCGTGTCAGATGGCCAGAAGAATTAATCCATTATAATACTCATTTCGTTTTAATTTATTTGTCGTTTAAATCAAAACACACATATTAAGAAATGTTAATGTCACAAGAAAATTTCATTCTTCTTTTTATTAATAATAGATTGTTTAAGGATTGTATTGAATTAGTCAAAACATGAAAAATATTAAATGTATGGATAAAATTGAAACAAAAAACTTTAATTTTTGTTAAAATATTTTGGAAGTCAGCTAAATTAAAATGGAAAGAATAATTGGAGTCGACGGTCTAATAATAGTGATTTTCGTGCCTGCATTCCAGGATTTGCGGGTGGGAGATCTCAGTGGCGGGGCTGGTGAAGCTACTCGTGGGGGAGTATGGGTTTTCCACATCAACAATTATAGATAAATAAAGGAAAATTGACACGGAACCCTTCAACTGATTATCGCACTGTAGCATTTTAACCCCTCGACTCCGAGAACAAGCACATAGATTCCCAAAGTTTTCTCTCCGTCAACATCCACAGCACAAAGTCAAAGATTTACCGTTGTACAAAGTCAAAGATTTACAGTTAAACGTAAGATGGAAAAATAATGGATTTGAGATATTTATTTGAATGAAAAACAAAAAGAAAAATGATCCATTTTAACTTTTTAATTCACTTTCATCTTCCTCCTCCATCGACAAACCTGGAAGGAAAAAAAAAAAAAAAAACACTAAAACCATATTGGATCCATCCTCAAAATCTTCATCATTTTGATGGAGTAAACCTCAAAATCACAATAAGCGATTTGGGTTTTTCGAGAACGAACCTGATTTGTTCGGATTTGAAACAAAAAGACTCCATGTTTAAGCAGATTATGCATAGTGGGCTGTTTGATGAGCTGTTTACCTTTCGTCCTCGACTTTAATTTTGTTGGAATCCGTTCTCAATTTGGAGAGATATTACCCAGATCAACACATGCTTTATTATCTACTTGGGTTATTGGTTATGTGGCCGGATGTGTTGGTTACTTCCTCTAATTTGCTGGAGCTTTCTCCATCGGAATCAAGCAGCCCACCAGAGCTCATCCATCGATTATCCAGTTGGGCAAAATGGTCAGGCATCTAATTCGACAAACAGAAATGCAAGTAATCAGAGTGGTGTAGCCTTGAATCCGATCTCATCCATCTTGATTGTTGAGCCTTGAATCCGATCTCATCCATCCTTAAAGAGGCTTCAAGGCTTTTAATCTCTGAGTTAGCTGATACATACATGAACCTTCCATGTTAATCTTCTAAACCTCATCAATCAGCTTCTTGAACTGAGGGTGAGAGCTCCAGACATTCAGAAATTTAAAAGCAGCTTTCTCTTCTCTGGTAAGATATGCAAGATCATGGGGGAGTAATCTGATATGAGTGGCTCCAGAAATTGAGCTTCAGAATCATACCTGTCCAGTCATCTACTATCCACCGTAACCCTATCAAGTTTAATACGCATCCAACTATCCATACCTTGGATATCATACCCTGTATGATAGCATCCAGTTGCCTTAACATCCTCCAAATCACAGGATATCATAGCATGAGCCATTTCCTCACATGGCTCCACAGCTATGTCATCGCAGCCTACTTTTCCATCATAGAGCATAGAAGAGTTAAAATCACCAAGTACCACCCATAGGAGGTCCCTAACATCATGATATAAATTCTGAAGGTTATTCCATAACCCCCATCCTTTGAACCTTGGTATTTAATCCATATACAAAGGTATGATGGCTTTAAATTTTTCATCTACAGAACTAACTTCACAATGCAAAAACTGATCTGACCCCTTCACCCATAGGATCGAGTCACGGTTCATTGTTTACATGAACTCCATGATATTACATTTGAACCAAGATATATGCAGAACCCACCAACAGATCTTGGGTCATCTTTGTCTGCTGTCCAACTAGCGTCAGAAAATGCATGCAGCGCATGACATGGACCGCGAGTCAGTAAAATACCAAATCGTGGCGTGGCAACAAGATAACGAAGGATGCACTTTACCGCTTGCCAGTGTTTATCAGTTGGACGATGGAGATATTGACAGGCAGTATTCACAGCGAAGGCAATGTCAGGCCTAGCCATCAGATCGGTGCTTAATTTTGTAAACCATTTACAGCCAATCGGACGCACACCAGCAGGACGAGGAACAAGATCCATGTTCGATTCCGGAGGAGAGCATTGTATTCAGAATCCATGGCGGCTCTCCAATTAGGATCCCTTGCGGCTTGAGTATAACAGCTAGGTTCGACGGAAAGCTGATGGGTCGGTGCGACGACAAGAGCAGTTGTGTATGGCCATGTCGTCTGCACAACTGAAAAAAGGGACCACCACAACGTCGACCACGACCTGCACCACCCGAACGCGAACTACCGTTTCCTGTAGAGGGCGTGGGTAGAAGACCAGCACTCGATGTTGGCGATGAACTTGATGAGATCGGCTGCATATTTACCTGTCCTGATGCTGTTAGTAATGAGTTTGAAACAGGAAAAGCAGGATATGCGTTCATATTGGGAGCCTATTGGGATAATAAGATATCACGGGATATCAAAACTGATGAGGACAATGGGAGAAACAAAGATGAAGAGATATGCGTTCATATTGATATAAATTCCTCTTTTTTATTATATAAATTTTTTCATTTTTATTTTACGATTTATTCAAACTGATATGCTTTTATATTCCTTTTCAATGAAAACTTCTTTGACACGTATCGGAGTGTGTTGAAGTGACAGGAACATGCTCAGAGGTGTCCGACACGTGTCGAAAAATTTTTAAAAAAATCAAAAATTAAGAAAATTTCTGACATGTGTCGAGGACCTATCGACATGTGACGAAGGAGTGTCAGTGTCGTGGAAGTGTCCGACAAAGACATGACGGCTCTTTTGAAGTGTCGGTGCCTCATAGGCCTGTGGCGCTGATGCTAAGAAAACATAAGAGCGAGGCAAGAGACAGCCAGTTCAAAAGAAGATATTTGGTCCTCCTAACAAATTCCAATCCTAGGCATTTGTCCAAAGCTCAATCAGTGTTGAACATTCAGAGCAAAGCAGAATAGAGAAAAGATTATTTTGCTCCAGAACTAACAAATTTGTAAAAACACAACACGAAAGTTTATCAACGCTGGTACAATAGTGTACCGCGTGGAAACTAAAATTAGAGTCAAGAGAGCGAAGCACTACCTGGCGAGTGGTTGTGCCAATAGCCAATAGAACAATTGCCATCCATTGCAAGTTTGAAAGCTTTCTTTTCAAAAATATCCTGCCAGATATCACACTCGGAATTCATATAGTGGAAACACTAAAGTCATGACCAAATAGCCGTAAAAGTAGCACCCAACAGCAAGAACACAACATCGGAATGCTGTAAGAACTAAGCACCTGAAGAGTATCCCAGTTGTAATAATCTTCAGGTTTCCCATTATTTGATAAGTAGACGTATCAACATATGTCAGCGTCGAATATTGAACATTATTGTGGACTAGATATATGATTGATGGGATAGGAAATAAGCGCATTGTCTTCCAATCTGCTGTAATCCTTGCAGAAGATGAAGCACAGCGCTCCCTCCAAAGAAGTAAACTAGAAACCAGCAGCTTTAATTCAGGGACATAAAAACGAAAACCCCATAAAAAAGAATAAAGGAACGCATACAAAAAACAAGAACCAAGGATAATAAATAAATATACAAAACCTCAGAGAGAGGACAAATTAATTAAAACACAATGGTAACTGGTAAGAGAAATCTATGCCATGGGAATAACATCAGAGGAAAGATGCTACAAGTTAAATCACAGCTTGCAGAAAAAGAACAGGTAATAGCATGATCCACAAGTTCTAGGAGAGAGTAACACTGAGTTACCTTAAAAATTTCAGCTAGGAAAGGAACAGTCGCATAGTCATACTTATATCCACCATTTGTCTGTGAAAGGGTGGTCAGAATTCCCTGCCAAAAGAAGGAAGGATTTCAGCATAAGAATCGTATTGGAAATTACTCATGTACCACTTCAGAAATATCCACTAAAATCATGAAACACGAAGTCACCAGACGCACCACGAAATCGCTCGTTAGAAACCATCCACTCTGAAACACTACATGTCTTACTAGGACATCGGCACAAGGAGGATTTATATCCAACCATCCACTTTGAAATTGTATGGGTAAGACATCACCATGAAATCGTCATTTGAAACCAAATCCAACCACACAGCGAAACGGATTCAAGTTCATTTCTAAATCCTAATCCTACAAAGCATTGTGATTCCAATTTTCTCAAGGCCCTCAGTTCCTATAATCCGAATTCAAGACAACAATCTTCCACTGCTGAAAAAAAAAAAAAACAAAATACAAAATACAAAATACAATAGGGCTGCAATAATTGTACAGGCTGCAACCTCTCACAAAATCTGAAGCAACAGTTGAGATATTTTAAAGGATGGATTTTGAAATTTTAAAATTATTATTATTTTGAATCTTATGAGCGGGCTGGAGCCTATAAGCTGCAGCTACTGCAGCCGCCTTTATCCTGATATAATTTCCCGCAACTAAAGTTCCAGTCACTAACATAATAACACAAACCCTAATTAGAGAAACAAGCACATGCAGTATAGTCACAGACGGAAACGGAGATGTTAGTGTTATCTGACCTGAGAGCTGGTGAGGATGGTGAGAAGCCAAGCCACGAAGTACCACTGCATTTTCAGCTCCCTCAATCAATTAGATTCCGACGAAGACGAAGCAGGTCATTTCTCGCACGTTGCCGAAAACGAAGAAGATTGTTCCGTCGTCTCCTGATTAATTTATGTTGTTTGACTCGGATAGATGAAATTGAAATTTCCAAGAGTTGAACGAAATGAATACTAAATTGATGGAATGGAATGGAAATAACAGTGCAAATTATGTATGTGTTGTAAGAATTATGAAACGAAGCTAGCATCATTTTTCTCAGTCTTTCCACTCACACACCAAAGGGTAAGGAGGCAATTTACACCTATTTAATTCAATTTCTTAATAATCATATATAGACAACTTGTTATATTTTTATTTTATTTTTAATTTGAAATGGAAGGAATATCAAATATTAATTTGTTTACATTAATCGATAAAACAAAAACAGAAACCCTAATTTGAATCGAACCAAACATCAATTTTTTCTCCAATAACGCACTAGTAGAAATTTTGCTTCAACCACCAATGTACAGACTAATATTTTTGTATCAGTTTATTATCATGCACGTTATGAAGGTTATTTATAATTCTTTTATACGTCCATGTGTTAAATTATGGGGTATTGTTTTGATTACAATTTTTCGTTTGCGATTTCGTATGACATAAATTAAACGAAATTCTGATAGAAAATGATTGAATAAAGGAGATTATTTCTATTTATTTGCCTTTTTTTGGGTGTGGTTATCTTTTTTCGTCTAAAAGAAAATAGTTACACGCCACCGTAAATATTCTAGCAACAGTGTATTATCGTCGTTTTTCCATAAAAAAAATGTAAAAATGTCAAGAGTTTAACATTTAAAGATGTAAAAAAGTTGTAAAGATTTTTTTTTGTTAAACTTCTTTGTTATGTTAGCTGTTGTTTTCTTTTTTTTCATCGTTTTAATTTTTCATCAGATAAATATTTAACGTGATTAGTTAAAAGCACATGAGAAGTACCATCAAGTGTGTATATTTGATCATATTTATTAATTAGTGATAGTAAATTATGGAGTGTCAATTATGTCTAAAAAAAGAATATCCCAATAGCGAGATTTGCCCTATAAGAATATATGGTTTCTTTTTTGTTGATATGATTAATATCTTCATCTAAATAATGTACTCATCATCAAGCTCTATAAATTTCATCTCATAACTATCATTGATAGACCACCTATTCCATTGCGGTCATCACCACATCCACTTCGACCATCACCATCGTAATTTTCAACATCTCCGCCTCCACTAAAACATCATTTTCTTCAATAAATCGAACACCAACATCAGAGAGACAAGTACGATAAATAGAATAACGACACTACGATGAAGATGATAAGGATTGCATGATACTTCATCACCACCATAATCAACATACATCAACAACCATAGCAGTTGATCTTCTTCCCTCATTCCTTGAAGCGCTATGCTATTATGGGGAGTCACACTGTTTTGTTATGTAGATAGTGAAAGAAATTCTTTAAATTGATGATCAATATACAATACTCGCACTGTTTAGAATATATGAACGCAGTATGAACGGACAAACTGAGTATGAATACGTTCTTTTATACACTTATATCAAGAGTCTAGCAACCAAACATCACCTATTACAAGGTAAATCTTTCGATGTGATAAAATCCACACATCATCTTAAACGACATGAGTCTAACTTAGTGATTCATAAGATCATAGCCATTTCAATTTGAATAACACCTTAAGATTGTTGGAACATAGTGACAATATAAACGCATTAACCAATAAAATGAACAGTAAAACAATAAAGAATAGAACAAAGTTATCAAGGAACGAAGTTACCGATGATGATCTCAAATAGGTTCCTATGAATATTAAACCAGACGTATGAAAATAATCTTGAGAATGGAGAGCAACTGCATCATAGAACCACGAGCACCACGGTTGTCACAGAACACCATAATCCCCAAGAAATATAGCAACGAAGATAGAAGCATTGGATGAACATAATCCCAAAAATCTTGACTTCGTTTCTTAAGATGTTATTTGGTCACTATCCAGTGCAAGGGCTCCGATCCAAACCACATCTAGGAATGCAATAATAAGATCAAAAAAACACTAAACCTGGATCACCTCTTGACTAAGAGGTTGAATGTGTTTTTCTTGAAATTATGGTCGTGAGTGTGGGTACCCTCTTCACCAACTCATGCCCCCTTTTATAAGCCAAGGAGAAGGAATTGAAAAGTCTCACATTAAACCACTTTCAACATGATGGAAGATGAAGAGTTGTAACTCAACATCATCATGACACATCATTATAACGTATCATGAACATCATGATGAGTGTAATCAATCAAGTAATAATTACCTAGAACATGAAGAGTCACAATGAATACATCTTGTAACTCTTAAGTCATTCATTAACTTGATCTTTAGTCTAAACTTAAAGAAAAACATGTAGGGGATTGATTTGTATTCCACATCATTAAACCTGAGGCCTTAAACTTCATAAAACTTTTAGAAATAAAATAATAAAAATTTTGAAATTTGTAGGTCATATTTTGGAACACATCAAGTATATTTTAACACTAAAATATTTGATCAAAGTAAGTTTCAAGATACATGAAACTTCAACAAGAAATACTGCGGAGACAAAAATCATGCTACCGGTGGTTGTCGGACGGAGACCATAATACAAAGTTTTTTCATGCCTATGCACGAACTAGAACAATGAGAAGCTCCATAAAATGTTTAAATATGAATGGAATAGTTTTCTTTCAGCCTATTCGTATGAAAAGGAGGTGACTAACTATTTCAAAAGACTATATTAAAAAGAAGGAGGGCCTCGACCCTGTATAGGCTCGTTGCAACTTTCGAAGCTCAGCTAGTCTACTGAGAACTAGAGTAAATGAAGCATGTAAATAGGCTTTCGCCTCACTTTCAAACATGCGAAAAAATTATAAGTAGATAAAAGGAAATGCTCACATCAGTTCGGCCCATAGCTGGTATAATAACAAGAGGTGTGAAAATAAGATAACCCGCTAATGACAAACAATGCTGTAGGTTGTAATAAATACGTGGAACTGCAATTTAGAGAGCATGGATTTAGTCATGATCAAGATAATAAGATTGTGACAAGGATATTGAATCATAAGAAATTGAGATTTTAATTCCTAATATAATGTCAACCTCCCCATATCCTTCATATCAAAGCACCAGTCTTGAATTGCCAGTGATGATGAATTACCAGTCTTCTTCTTGTCTATGCGACCGGGGATGAATCCTTAATGCCAAAGAGGGGAATGAAGAAGGCTTCAACGATCGTACAAAGAATTCTTTGGACTATGGTCTTTGTCTTTCTCCACTGTAGTTTCTGAGATGGCTCATGGTACGTAAGCTTATTGAATCTATCTGAGTTAATTTGATGTTTAGTTGAATTACTTTGATTGTGAATTTGATAATGTGTTCGTCTAAAATTGTAGTGAATTATTAATATGGCTTAGAGAATATGATATTAACATTATGTGTTGTTAGGGATGAATGAATTTTGGATATCAAATGATTTAGAAAATTTCAAAAAAAAAAAAAAAAAAAGGGGGTTAGCAACACACAATTTGTACGTTGCCAACAACAAACTTCCTTTTTCCTTACTAATATCGAGTATCATGTCAAGCCTTATGGTGTTTTTTTTGCCATGATGATTAAAGCAATGATGTTTATCTACTCTGGTCTATCTTAAATTGTACACTCTGGTGTTTTGGTCTATCTACTCAGTTTTTAGTAAGTTTTGGCTCATCTGTGGACAAACTCATTACTCAGTATTGGTTGGTAACTAGACTATTGTTGTGGTACGCTGTATATCTGTCGTTTTAGATTGATAGAACTTGGTGCATTGCGCTGTGTGTCTTGGTGTTATTGTTCTTCTCTTTGCTTGTAGTTTTATCTTGTCAATATTTCGTGGGGCTAATTGTGCCTAGTTTTATTCGTTTGAGTATCTTCCGTTCCCTTTAAATGTATCCATGTTTGAGTTTGATCAATTATTATCTTTACGCTTCCTCTTTTTTCTCTCTAGTATGGCAGCATGGTTTGAACTTTGAAATATTCAACTATGTATGTATACTTCTTTTAAGTCGGTTTGGAACTATCAGAACTCATGATGTTAAATATTCTTTGAGCTCGCTTGTCATTTGTTTGGTACTGATTACACTGCACAAATTCAGGCCTAGCTATATCGAGCTGTGTGAGTTTAGCAGAAAGGGATGGTTTTTTGTTTGTTTGTTAAGGTGTCAAAATGGTTGGATCTTAACTGTCTTTGTTTGTTTGTCTAACTGTTTGATATTAAATAGATCCTAATTGTTTGATGTGTTTCTCAAATGGATAAATATCTCCCATTGATGCATTTCTCCCATTGTTGTATTTCTTTGAAAATTGAAAATCATTTTTTCTTGTTTTTTTGTTTTTAGCTTCAATTTTATCCATTTAAGAAATAAAAATTAAAATCAAACAGTTCTGTTTCTAAAAACAGTATTGATATAAAATAGGTCCTAATTGTTTGATGTGTTTCTCAAATGGATAAATATCTCCCATTGCCAAATTTCAATGTTTACTTCTTATCATCAAAAGTTCGAATTTTGAAAAAAAAAAATTAGGATAAACACGGATTTGTGTTTGAATTATTTTGTCACTAAAAGATTACCTGATTATAATAATATATAGGGGTTATTCTAAATATTATATTATTGTTTTTTGATAGTTGTGAGTTGTGAGTGCCATAAAAATTAATGAATAGAGTGATAAATTCTTTTGTAATAATATTTATCTTGATGGTGGAAATACTTGTCGGTTGTTCATAGACGTAATCCGAGGAACGGGGTGAATCATGTAAATCTTTGGGTCGTGATGTCAATTTTATTTTTTATCATTTGTCCCAATTATTTTTCTAACATTACTTGTATCAAGTCCTGGAGGGCTCGTTTGTTCCCAACAGAATGGTATCATAGCAATTGAGTTTAGTATCTACCAAGTAATTATTGAAAAAATGAAATGGAGAAAATAACAGACGACAAGTTCGAAGTGCAACGGTTCGATGGAAAAAATAATTTTCAGTTATGAAAAATAAAGGTCCATGATTTGTTGGTGTAACTTGGTCAGTATAAGATCTTGCTCGGGAAAGAAAACAGGCCGGAGAAGATGTCCAAGAATGATTGGGTGGAGATGGACATGAAAATGATTTTTACTATCCGCTTGTGTCCTTCCGATATGATCATGTTCAACATAAAGAACGAGAAAAACGGCGATCGGACTATGGGCTCGGCAGGAGAGCTTGTACCAAGTTAAATCTCTCGTCAATCGGATTCTTCAGAAACGAAGGCTTTATTCTTTGAAGATGAAGGACGACGTCAAGATCTCGGATCATTTGAATGAGTTTAATTATGTGATTAGTCAACTGAAGAGTATTGGTGTGCACTTAGAAGGCGAGGACAAGACGATGACTTTTGCTCTGTACTTTACCCGACTGTTATGATAGCTTAATCATAACTTTGAGTTACTCCAAGGAGAATAAGGTGAAGTTAGATGATGTGACGGCCGCATTAATGAGTACTGAACTTCAGAGGAAGACGACCTTCAAGCGTTTAGCTCATGATGAGGCTCTCTCTTCGAAAACGGTCGAGGAAAATTTCATCATCGAGGGACCGTTCGAAAAGCCAAAGAGGTGAACGTGAGTGTTGGTGTTGTGGTAGGAAAGGGCATATCAAAAAGAACTATCGCGTTGTTAAAGCAAATGGCCCTATTTTCACAAGCAACAAGCACGAAGGTGAAGAGTCCAGGGTTGGATTAATTGATGACGATGAGGTACACGTAGCTAATGGAAGTTCTAAATCCCAAGAGGGTAAGATCTTTGATAACGGAGCAACATATCATATGTGCTCGCAGCGATCAAGGTTCGCATCCTACGATCGATGTGACAGGAAGATTGTGATGAGAAACAATTCAATCTCTAAGGTGGAGGGAGAACCTTCAGAGTTTCGGGGGAATTTAATCTCATTATCGAGATTGTATTCAAAGGGATTTCGATTCAACGGTCCAGATGGATTGATGAGAATTACCAGAGGTGCGCTCATGTTTATGAAAGGTTCATGCGAAGATAACTTATTTAAGTTGCAAGGATCCATGATGATTGACAACATAGTGATGAAAACATGTGTAAGAAAACAGTAATCCGATTAAAGGTGCAATTCAAGTGGAGCCACAAGAAAGGTTCCCTTTGAAGATAGCGACATGACGGTTCTGATGGAGACGGGTGGAGGCTATCCAATACCTCCATGCATCAGACTAAGGCGATTCTTCGGATGGAGACAATCGACAAAGGATTGTTTTAAAAATAAGATGAAAAATCCTAGTGCATTGTTTTAAAAACAAAAGGCAAAAGTTGATGGCGGGGCCCACCATTTTTGAGAAAGTGAAAGTTTGAGAACAACAGAAACAGATAAAGGCTTTGAGAAAGTTGAACACGCGAAGTAATCGCAAATTAAAGCAATGAAGCATTGTTTTATATATTTGTATTTGCAACGAAAGAAAGCAGCGGGAGCATAGCCAAACAAAACCATCGAGGTGAAAAATTTAGGATAAATACGGGTTTGTGTTGGAGTTATCTTTTCACTGAAAAGTTATCCTGTTTTAATAATATTTAGGGATTGTCGTAAATATTATATTATTATTTTTTAGTAGGTATGAGTTGTGAATCCCACAAAAATGTGAATGGGGGATGAATTCTCTTATAACAATATTAAGTCTGATAGTGAAAATATTTATCGGTTGTCCGTGGACGTAATGCCAGGATCGGGATGAATCACGTAAATCTTTTTATCGTGGTGTTAATTTTATGTTTTATCATTTGTTCCAATTACTTTTTTAACTTTATTTGTACCAAGTCTTGGGAGTGTCCGTTTATTCCCAACAAAAGTAACATAAACATGTTGCATGGAGGTATGTGTCAAATGTCATAACGATTAAAATGCTATGTGAGATAATAAAGAATATGAATCAACTCTTGGAAACAAAACACATTGCTACTTCAAGGGTTGTTTCATATGGTTGTTCAAAATATGAAATCGTAAAGAGATCTTTGATATTGTTTTTCAAAATTATAAAAATAAAAAACATTAATAGAAATAAAAAATCAGTGATGTAAAATGATTTTTTTATTAAAAGGATCTTCAATACTAAAACAAGAAACGCAAACCTTTTTCTTTTCTTTTTCTTTTTTGATTTTTTACTTTTATTTCATCAATTTCAGAAATAGAAATCAATATCAAACATTTTTATTCTATCCTTCAGTGAACGAAAATAGAAAATCATAAACAACAACGATGCTCAAAAAGACGATAAGTCAATACCATAATAAAAAAACCATACTCCAAAACCAAAATCAACAATAAAACGACTGATTTTATTAGATAAAAGAAAAGACTTTATGAAAGCTTATATAACTTTGATTTCATTAAATAAAATATTTCATAAAATCTTTTTTAGGATATAAAGCCAATTAAATTAACTGATTTTTTAAATCCATCCCGATAAACTGATTTGTAAAGCCAGTCAAGTTAACTTATTATATATCATTCCACAATCCGATAGAAAAATGTCCCTAAATAATGGGACTCTGGTTTTTATTATGTTGACGTTCAAATAAGCTGCCTCTATGATCATATTGCTTCTTTTTGTAATCTAGGTGGTTAACATTATATTGACCCAAAACGTGAGTTAGACTACGACCCACGGTAGATGATAGAGTAATAGTCAGACTGCTCAAAGAGAAGCACTCGATAAACATGATCGCGTAAGAATTTTCCCAATGGACTCATGCGAAATACAGTATATACTGTATAGACTTGGGAATTCGCATTATCATGTTAGGGTGGGGGCATACGATGATACGAAGGGCAGTAAATGTGTTGGATTCATTTTCTTTGGTATCCATGAGAAGGGTACGATTCAATTCATATCATCGGAGGTGTCACCAACAATGATTTAAAGATTATGGGCCCTCTTACAACCATATTTGCGTTGAACTTTAATGCTCTCTTTCTTTTGTCATTTTCCAAGTTGCAAGACTTGAAAAGCCGAGAATTTGGTGTGGGGTAATTGATTGAAATCCTCATTGTCATTTCAAGAAATAAAATATTTCATAAACTCTTGGGCTCTCTTACAACCATGTTTTCGTTGAACTTTCGTGCTCTCTTTCTTTTGTCATTTTCCAAGTGGCAAGACTTTGAAAAGTCGAGTATTTCGTGTGGGCTCGTTGATTGGAAATCCTCATTGTCATAGAAACTTACTCTCGTTCCACATTTCCCGTTTCAGAACCCAAAACAACGAAAAGCAAAATGAAACAAGTCACAAAAGCAAAGCTTGTTGTTACTGATCCACGATGCTCCGTCCTTTGTACGCGAACATCGGACTGCCGTCCAGTAGCTCCACTCCATCGCGGAGAAAAGATGCCAATGATACCGTCGTCGATGAAGCTCTTGCGAGAAAGCTGGAGATGGCGTTGAATGAGGTGCAGCCGCTGCTGGAAGATGCCGAGCGGAAGCAGTTCACCAGCAACGCCGTCAGGAGTTGGCTCATCGAACTCAAGTGCTCAATCTATGATGCTGAGTCCTCTCTCGATTTCATCCGTAACGTGGCGTTGTCCAACAAAGAAGCACCCGAGGAGGTACCTTACGATTCTTCTGCTCTTGATAAATTCAAGAAGCGTATCCCTGATAAAGCCGAGAACATAATTGCTACCCTTTCGTCTCTGATGGATAAAAGCGGACGCCTCGGGTTAGTTGCTGACCCTGGCGGTGGTGTTCCTCCGGCTTCTCTTAGGACTAATCGGAACACGACCTCTTTTGTGGAGGAGTCTGATGTTGTTGGAAGAGTAAACGAGAAAGAGCAGATCATGGGGTGGGTGCTCTCTGAGGAGCCTCCAATTCCTGGAACAAAGATCGATGTGATTTCGATTGTTGGTATGGGTGGAGTTGGGAAAAACCACCCTTGCTCAACTGGTCTATAATGATCCCAGGATCTCATCGGGTGGCTATTTGATCTCATGGGTCTATGTTTCTGATACTTTCGATGCAGCTCGCTTGACCAAGGAAATTCTTGCATCCATGGGAAGATCTTATGGTGATGCTTGCAGTTGGGACGTATTGCAACGCGAGCTCTGTGAAGTTCTCAAGGGGACTAAATTTCTTATTGTGTTGGATGACGTTTGGGATTGGGATCCCAAAAGTATGCAAGTATGGGACCGATT
>LIEC01006010.1:0-49872 GCA_001925005.1 Drosera capensis
CTGCAATCTAAGCAAAAGATAATAGGACATGTTAACAACTGCGGTTCCAGTTAGGTGCACACACAGTTACGACCTTAAGTTATAAGTTGCGCCTACAATAAAACAAGGTTGCACCAGATTTTTTATTGTAACCAGAAATGAGATTTCATCAATTATTATGCATCTGAATCACAAGGTAAGAAGTTCTTGAGCTCAATAAGAGATGCTTACTTCATCAACTTCACATATGTATCAGCAGAATCAAAAACTTCAACATCAAAAGGTCCATCAGGACCTGAGAAGCCAGTTATTCCAGGTGTTGAAATATCCACCTGAAATATTCAGACAACATAACATCTGTCAAAAAAAAAAAGCATCACAAAGGGAAGCTGGTATGATAATGGCTTTAGATGTAGATATAATACATCAGGCAAGTCTTCAGCGATCAAGTATTCCTTTATAGTAGTGGTGTTCTCATATATCTTATTAGTGACTCCCTCTGGGGCAGGTCCTCCATTTTCCATGTTGTATTTAATTCCGAAATCCTGCAGTACAGCAGACAATCAATTAAACAAACTATATAAATGGAACTCAGAAACCATACCGATGGTAACTTGACACCCCCCCACCCACCACCACAAACCCCCCAACAAAAAAAAAAGAGAAATAAAGAGAGGATGGATATGATTGCTATAATTAGGATGTCAAGAGGCAATGATAAGTCAATGTATTGCTTTCATCAATCTAGATGATTCAACTTGAATCAAAGGATGCAAGAGAAAAGGACTGAAAGAAACTTTACTCTCCCAGTGAAGACCTCCTTAGAGTGCATCAACACTGAAGCTTTCAAAGTGATACAATCTTGTATAAATCATGAAGAGTTGATTGTTCAAAACATAAATAGATGCTAGTATAACCTATAACCTTAACACTCAAGTAAACAAAGGAGAGACGTAGAGGACAGACCTCCGTGGGGCCTCCTGGATTGTGGCTTGCAGTCAATATAAAAGCTCCAGATGCCCTAGATCCCTGCCGCCAGAATACCATACAACATTGGTATTTAACGAACTAACAGACTTGAGGGAAAAAAAAGTAGAGATCATTAGATCATTACATCAGCTCCAACTCTCTCCCGTATGACAGCTGATACAGCAGGGGTTGAAAGCAAACCATTTTGCCCAACCCAAATGCGTCTCACTCCATTTGCAGCTGACATCTTTATAATGATCTGAAAAAAATTATAAAGAGCTCATCAATATGCAGTGAGATGAGTGTAATGCAAGTGGAAAAGCATAGCCACAAATTTGGGACTAGTCCACAAATTTCAAGAGTAGCTTGGACTTCCATTTATATGCGATGGAATTTCTGGGAACAGAAGAAGACGAGAAAGAAAGCACAAAGTCAAAATAGCCTATGCTTTGACATCATACCTGGATAGCCTCCTTTGAGTAATAACGGCCATCACCAGAAACAACTAAAGTCTTACCTGCATGTTCATGTAAAATTCAAATAAAAATGTATTTCATCATTCGTATCCCATGTGTCCAAACTGGATAAATAATTGGCATATAGAAACCATTCTTCTAGATAATTACGAGTAGCGAGCACATGAATCTTTCGCACTTGACAGCCTTGTTACAGAATTCAAGCATGTTCACTGAAAAACAGAAAAAATCAACTCCATAGCAATGACGATTACCGGTAACAAATATTCAAGAAATGAAACCCTACCGACGACTTTTCCCGTAGAGAGAGCATTAAAAGTAGCCTGAACAAAGTTCTGCAAGTAGTGAGGTTGCACAAACACTTTCACCTAGAAATCAAGAAAAAGAAAATAAACTATTTTAAGACTAAGTGAAAGCATAACATAGCAATTCGAAGTAAGATGCGGGGATTGAGAAGGGACGAAGAAGCAAAGAATGCAGTCGAACATTTGACAGTGATGTTGTGACCACCAATGTGGTAGATCGAGGCCACTCTGAACACCAATACAATTAATCTGATTGCTAATGTGAATCATCGAAGGCCATAAAATTAATTACTTCAAGGTTGACAGATCAAAATTACGATCTTCTTATCACAATAAGCATCCGATGAATCCGAACACAACACAACACATCAAACAATGAGCACCACCAGATCTAAGATAATGAAGATCACGGAACCCATTCACCGAAACAATCACTGATCCTACATCAACATCAAACATTAAACTAAACCAAACTCCCACGCATCCAATCGATTAAACACGCATCCAATCGATCAACCACAGATCGAGTCCCAATCGAATCACGAAATGCCGATCGATCGAGCTCCACAGATCGATCACGAATCAAACACACGATCGAAGCAAGCAGCAATCCAGGTGAAAGCGAGAGAAATGAACCTTCTTGCGGAGACCGGAAGTGCCGGGTTTCTGGCCATCGAAGGGCGTGGTTTCGACTCGAGAAACCTTGAACACAGACATTTCTCGATCACTTCTGCACACAAAACTCACCTGCAAATTCAACAACAAGATCAGATTGTGGCGATCAAAATGAGGATTGAATCGAATGGAATTGATAATCTGTGAAGGATACGTGGAGATTACGCTGAGATTTGGATCGAATGAGAGTACTTCGAGTTCGATGATTGATGATGAGTGGGGAAGAATGAGATGGTGTGTGATCCACAAGGAATTGATTGATTAAATTGATTAATTTAATTATTAGGTGATGAGAAAAGAGGAAAATAAATAAAGGAAAACGTTATTTTTAATATAAATTTTGATATATTTTAAAAAATTAATTAATTTTTGGATCGAAATCTTTTATTTTTATAAATAATTTTAAATATTTTGAATTTACCAATTCGGAGTGGAGATGAGATTGGAGAGAGCAAAGTGAGGAGTTCCCTTGCTTTGGTCTGTTTCATGTTAGGCCGAAGGATATGGCAGAGGAAATGTGGGTCTTAGAATTATTAGATCCAGCCACGTGGCGGTCATTTATTTGATAAGCCTTGTGAGCATATTCCTTATTCCTCTCCGCCAATTTACGCATCTAACTGGGAATGGTGTGAACGAATTTTGGTCATATGTTGTGGTAAGGAAATGAGATGCAAGTACGGGAAGCGTTACGAGCACGTTGGCGATGGCAATCTGTCGCAGAAATGTCTGATTGATCGAGACAAGTCAAGATATAATTCAGAAAATCTAAAAGAACTTCGTCTCACTCACCTATCAAATAGCACTAACATTTCTGTGTGATTTTAAACATAATATTTTGATTTTTAATATTATTCGATAAATATTTTGATGAGTTTTATTTTATTATTAAACGTTATAAGAATAAAATTTCTTTTAGATGAGATTATATTACATAATAAAAAATATCATTAATATTTCATTAAAAATTTATAAAAAAATTAAAATCTGGTTATCTCACGAATGATCAAAATTCATCTTAATATATATACACAATCAAATCATAATAGGATCATCTTTTTATGTTTTTTTCTTTTTAACATGGTGAAACTCTACTATATATTTCCAAAATATTATAGCATTCCACCATATAAAAAAATAAATTTAAATTGTAGAGTTCCAAAACATACTCAGACCTTGTAGAGATCCTTGCCTTGTGCTCGGCCCATTACCCATATCCTAAAGTTCTCCAAATCATATATGCTTCAGCGGCCCACAACGGAAGAGCCCAAGAAAATTAGGAGGTGTTTGATCAAGCTTTAATTGATCAAAATCAATTTTGAATAATCTTTATGATGTGTGTGGACAACATTTGATATAATTTATTATATAATATTAACTTTGAGTAAAAAAATATTTAAAATCATAAATTATTTGAAACTTCTTTTCTCCTTAATAAAGAAGTCAAAATTGTCTCTCACCAAATAAAAAACTTAATATTATTATTTTATCAAATATCAAACTATTTATTAAAAAAATTACAATCAATAACCACTTATTATTATTAATCATAAATATAATTATAAATATTTTTTATAAACCCAATCAAACAAGTCCTATGATGAATGAAATGACGTCTTTTTAACCATTTACGATGTATCTAAATGGAGTAGATCAGATCGAAACCCGTAAAAGCAAGTGCAATGGATCTTCCAAGTGGATGCTATAGCTAGAATTTAGCTCTATCTATTGCTCTCATAAATCACTCCAATAGGATTATGTTTTGACCTTGTCAAATTGAATATTATATTTGACAATACAAATGATTCTTTGTATTCTTAACAATGTTGAAGAAAGATCCAAATAATACAAAAACACAAAATTAATAAATATATGTAATAAATTTATGATCATTGATTAAATGAAAATGTTAAAAAATATTATGATAACATTAAAGTCAATATTAAATTATAACAATAGAATACAATTCACAATGATAACATGATTACGACTCTCAACCTATTGGAGTTGCACAAAGTCAAACACGGAGTCAATGAAATAGCTCTTGACAGGCGATAATGTCTTTCTCCTCCTCCTTGGCCAAAAAGTCAATCAAACGTTGAACCAGAAAACCCCTGTCATTTTCCCCACCAATAGTCATAATAATAGTCACCGATTCTATTCATAATACACACAACATTTGCTTCATCCTCCCATGATCAGCGTTCGATCTGGGCTTCTTCATCGATGAAATCTAGAGAAATCATAAACAACTTCCTCAAGCCATTCAAGTTCAACTCCAATCACGAAGGCACTGTACTTCTCATTTGATTATATTATTCTAAGTTTTGTGATGAGTTTAATCTGTTCATTGATTAATCTTGATTATGTGTGTTTGAGTTTGTTGTGATGATTTTAATTTTAGATGGATCAAAGGAGGACGATATCGAGAAACTCGCAGCACAAGAACAGAAACACTTCTCCTACGAATCCTTATCCAAAGCGACCGATAAGTTCAATCCCGATCGAAAGCTCGGCGAAGGCGGATTCGGACCTGTCTATAAGGTATTTGTACAGTTGTAATTGGATATGTGAAGTCGAATCGGAGTTTCGAGGATCGGTGAATTTGAATCTGTTGAGTTAGGGCTAGGGTTAGGATTTGGGGGTTTTGAGAAGTGATTGTTGTGTTGTGTTTGTGTGTAGGGGAGATTGGGGGATGGGAGGGAGGTGGCGGTGAAGATGCTATCGCGTTATTCGAAGCAAGGGAAGCAGGAGTTCATGACGGAGGCGAAGCTGTTGGCGAGGGTTCAGCATCGAAATGTTGTTAACCTGTTGGGGTATTGTATGCACGGCGATGAGAAGCTTCTTGTTTATGAGTATGTTGTCAACGAGAGCCTCGACAAGCTCCTCTTCAGTGAGTACATTGCTTCTAGTTCAATGATGTTGCGATCTTTGTCTTAGTGTATGCTTGTTTTTGGTTGAAAAGAATGCCGAATTAGGCCGTTTCAGGAGCTTGCCTTTCTCTTTCGGTTCAAAATTTAAGCTCGTGTTATGTAGAGAATATATCTATGGCACATACTATAGTGTTGAAATGGCTACTCCAAGGTAGCATGCTAGTTATTAGATATGCTAGTTACTAAATGTTCTAGCCAGTAGACGAGCTGCTGAATTTCTGGATGATCATAGAGTTTGCTGTAGTGTAAAGTTTGAACAAAGATGACGGGCTCAAACACCATTGGTTTAGCACTGTTGCATTCATCACTAACTAAATTTGGATAAACAGCAACTTAAACCCTTCAATTATCTATTCTTTATCTTCCAAGCTATCTGATCTTGAGGAGTGATTCAGTTCTTTAAGTCGTCCTGAATTACTTATTCAAGCTTCATGTTAGTGTTAAATAACCTGATTCTGCGTGGTTACTTTGGTGCAGAACGAGATAAAAAGGTGGCACTTGATTGGAATAAGACTTATGATATAATATCAGGTGTAGCCAAAGGAATAGTTTACCTCCACGAGGACGCACATTTACGCATCATACACCGCGATATAAAGGCCAGCAATATCCTACTCGATGAGAAATGGGTTCCAAAGATTGCAGATTTTGGCATGGCCAAGCTCTTTCCCGAGGATCAAACACATGTTAATACGCGTGTAGCTGGTACCAAGTATGTCTTTCCATCATACCATCACGCTTTTCTTTGTTGGTTTCCTTTCCAAGTTGAAACTGTCTTGCCTGACAATGTTATTTTGACTCGAACAGTGGCTATATGGCTCCAGAGTATGTTATGCACGGACATTTAACAGTTAAAGCTGACGTCTATAGCTTCGGTGTGTTGATGATAGAGCTGATTAGTGGTCGAAGGAATTCTTCATTCTTGCCGATCGCTGATGATGCAGAAAACTTACTTGATTGGGTGAGTCCTCTACTTTTGTGCATCTATTCTTGATGCGTGTCATTTTCGTTCCATGAGTCTATCCTTATCGTGTAAACCAGCTTCTTATGCAATAGTCATGCCTAAAGTCTTAGGCCGGCATCAAGCAGTAGAGGAAAATGAATCTATTTCCATCCACCTGTAAATTCTTCGAAAGGATTATCATGCATTTTGTCGTCTATGCATTTTTTCTCTTCTTTTCCTTTTTTAATTTGTCTCATATATATAAAAGAAAGAAAGAAGAAAAATAAAATAAAATAGAAGGATGCTATTTGTTTACTACTCTGGGTAAATACTAGGAAATTAAGGCCTGCACCATATTTGGAAGTCGACTACGCCATCTTGATCCAATGTCGCATTAATATCTTGGTTATGGTAACTTTAGACAGTTAAAAGTGCAACATTTTTATCTCAAAGTCGATCGTTCGACTTTCAAGACTTCATTTGTCAACGCTCCTTTTTTTTCCTTTGATGTTCAATTACTTGCACCAATCAGCTTCTGCTTTCTAGAACTCCTTCATGGTTTTCATGATTGTCCTGTTCAAAATATAGTATGCAAATATTAAGGTCTATGTCAATGTCTTTCTATGATGTGGAATGTGGATAATGAATGTACTCTCCATGAATGGAGAAAATCGTTGAAAAATACAGGAATTGTTGCGCGTTATGGTGACTTTTCCAACAGACATTTAACCAGAAAATGATCTTACACACTACAGGAAATTCTGAACAACCAGCTCCGTCCTCGTAATCAAGAGGGAGTCTTTGACATCGAGTTCAGTTCATTTCTTGTTTTTCTTCTGAAAGTATATTTGTTTCTTGCAGGCGTATAAGTCGTACAAAAAAGGAAAGAGCTTGGAGATAGTTGACCCTACATTAGCGGTCAGAGAAGAGGCAGATCAAGTTAGTATGTGCATTCACATCGGTCTCTTGTGTGTCCAATCCGATCCTCGACTGCGTCCCGACATGCGTCGTGTGGTGGTGTTGCTCTCGAAGAGATCATGCCCCCAAGAAGAACCAACGAAGCCTGGGATGCCTGGCACAAGATACAGGAGATCTCGTCATGGCAGCACTTCTTCCTCCAATGCTGGGACTTCCGATGCGTCTTTCAGTTCTACATCTGCATCAACATCAAACCTTTCCACCCCAACGTTAATCACCCCATCTAGAACTCGATCAGTGGATCCTTATGGGAAGCGGCCCATCAGATATGGACTATCAGGGTAATGCTGTTTTGTTCAGGTAGAATCTCAGCCAATGTGTCTTCAAAAGCGGGGACTTCAAGCGCGCGCGCTTGAGCTCTAAGCGATAAGATGTGAAGGGGCATGGTTCAGAGTTTAATCACGAGGCTGTAACATAGGCACCGTATGGAACTTTATGCCTCTTAACCTCTGGCAACTAGCTCTCAGTTAAATGTATTTGTTGGTGTATAGCTATGTTAGTCTAGCTAGGTTATCATTCTTTGATTCTACAGCGGAATGAAACATTATGATGCTCAATATAGTGTTGTACATGTCAAATAGGAGTATCTCCCTAGCTGATTATGTTCTTTTCTTGGGACGTCATTGCACTTAGTTGTATTACCATTAGCCAATAAGAAACAAGATGTTATACTAAATCTCTATGGGAGTATCAGCTCAAATAACATGCATATCGATACAATAAATCATTACATGGCGAATATACATTGCGTGGGTCTGCCGCCTCGCAAGAAAAACAAGCTCAAACAATACAAGATCAAATAAAAAATGGATACAAACCTATAAAACGAATCTGTTACACCACCTAACCCCGGAATCTCTTTTTGGACATTCCCGCTTTGTAATCCAACGACAACCCAATCACATCATGGTTGGCTTCATCCCACCATCCTACTACAAAAATTGCACTCAACAAGGAGAAAACCCCACAAATAAAACTTGAGAGGGGCTAATCACCTCCCTTACTATTTTCCCCTTCATTTGTATAGGAGGAGGAAATATTAGGGGATGATTAACAATTATCAAAAAACTTGGGTCCTCTTTGGACTCACAAAAGACACAAGAGCTATATATAACACTTACAGGATCATCCCTCTCCAAATAGGGGCTTACCCTATGAACCTACAACACGCCGAAGATGACCTGCAATTAACAAACATAGAGTTCGTGTTTTGAGTCGGATATTGTAGGAGTACGTGGGTTGATGATGGATGAGTAACGAAAAACACGAATATGCTTACCTGTTATCTCGGCGGGATATTACAGGAATGAGGAATCATTCAAGGACCTTGCTTGGTTTTCTACATTCTTCAGATCGCGTAGATGATGTAGTATCTCCTGGAGAAGGTCCAGCCCTCTGACACCTTTCCTCAATGACCCAACACAATTCTTTAGGAACTCACGGTCAGCTTCCAGTGCTTCAAGCCTCTCGTACACGCTACCCATCTCCTCCTCAATCACTTCCCTCTTATTTGCTAATTCGAATTTCGTGACAGGAAGCATGGCTGGGTCTTTCTCGTGCTCACTTCCATCAATTTCTCCATCTTCAAACTCCAAATTGCTGGCACCAAATAAAGGAAGTTTCTTTGGCTTTGAACCGTATAATGTGTAGTCCTGATGATCATGATGATTATCGTCTATGTGAGAAAAGTCAATTTCGGTTCCATTGTCTTCAGCTTTTCTAAAATCCTCCCCATTCTCTTCATAGAACTTCTCAAATGGTTTCATCGACTCGTAATGTTCTTCCTCTTCATCAGCCAAACTGATAAGCTTTTCCTCTAAAACCTTGAGCTGCTGCAAAATGGACAGCCTCTCCTCTTCAAAGCTCGCCAGGTAGTCATGCAAATCTAGAACTGTATCAGGAAGTGTTTCGTCATGGTGTCCATCTCCCTCATGATTACTAGAAATATCAACTTTCTTTGCCTCGTCATTCAAATCTATAGATGAGCCATCACTTTCCTCGGCATTGCTAGAAAATCCTGATGAAGCTTTGCTTCTAGTGCTGCCATCTATTCTTCGGGCCAAGATTCTCATCCTCTCCCTCTCTTCATATTCCACGACCTTATTCTTATAGATTTCAAGCACCTTCTCCAACTCCAGCTTCTCCATCTCCCTCTTCACTATGACCTCGTTCATCATCTGCAATGCTTCCTGGTCATACTCGGCTTGTTCCTCCATCATTCTCTGGTTATGCAAAGCTTCCATCTGCATAGCCGCTTTCTCTTCTTGAAGCCTGTTTATCATTGCCATTGTCTCGTTAGTTGCCACCGCAGCGGCATTCCTTTCTTTCTCTAACTCGGCATACAAGGTATGCAATGCCTTCCTTTCTGCTCTCAGTGCTGATTCAAGCTGTTCCACCGTTACAGCTCCATCGCCATTGTCAGCTTCACTTAAAATACTACCATCCAATGACTCTTGTGATGCTGTTTCCTTTCGAGCAAGGAGAAGCAGCTTCTTTTCTATTTGATCCATGCTTTCAACAGAAGCCGGTGTTTCTGTTTGCTCTGCTTGTGCCTCATTATGCTCCCCAGGAAAGGCTACTTCGGCGTCTTCACAACCATCCCCATCCACATCCACTGCCATATCTTTGTAATTCTCCGTCTCATCCTGAATCCGAATAGCATCTAACACTAACAACTCCGACATTAACTTCATGAAAATCTCTGTTTTTAAGCAAATGCAACATCCGCTTTAGTCACAAAAAATAAGAATAGAAGTCTTACCATGATCATTATCTGCAGGGATTTCTAACTCATTCTGCTCAGGGAAAGCAAAAGGATTATCATTTTGATCTCCCTGGCTGACATCAATCAATGCATCTTCCTGAGGTAGTTTTTCTTCATCCCTCTGCTTAAGATCTAAATATAAAGTGTCTCGCATCAGCATTCTAAATTACAATCTGTTAGTCCAGTCGAGTGAAGTTCACGGGAGGAAATGAAAAGCTAGTTCATACCATGATCACCATTTTCTTGTATCTCATCAGAGCCTGTAGAAACTTCGAAAACATCACGAGTAGGAGGCTCATCTTGTTCCCAAGAAGCAGAAGACTCTTCAACCCAATTTAAATCCGTAATCTCTCCATGGCTGACCTCTTGTGCCTCCTCTTTAGTTGCTTGATATAAATCCTCAGAGGCTGAAAATATGAAACAATCAACATATATATCAAACCATGATAGGAAAGTATTAAATTCGAATAGGAAAAGACTGCAGTTTAAATACTTGGAGCAATGCCTGAATCAAGCGTAGCCAATGCAGACACTTCTGGCTCTTGTGCATCTTCTGTTCTCGTTGACACTTCAGCCGCAGGAGAATCAACAATTCGCTCATTAACCTCTTCTTTTACCTCCTCCCTTTGGCTTCCCGGAACTGATGAATCTTCATCCAATGTCACCAACTCATGCATTGAACAACATTGTTCCTGCTCAACTTTAGGTTCAACTAGCACTATATCTTGCTGCAAGACTGGTACCTCTTCTGTCCCTTGCCATACTTCAGAAACAGAAGAAACAACATTTTCTTGATCCCAATCCCTCTGGCTTTCCTCAGCACCTACTGAGCCATCACGCTTAACCTCATGAACCACAGAATCAAGCAATTTGTCAACCGGAACCAATCGATCATCCTCAATATAGAACTCCAAATGATGAGAAAGAACACCAGTCGGTGAAACTTCTCCTGGATCATCAACAACTAAACTTTTCATATCCACAACTGAATCCACTTCAATCAATGGTTCCAAAACTGAATCTTCTCTTCCAACACCATCTAACATTTTGTACCTAAACCTAGCAGACAAAGATTCAGATAAACCCTCTGATTCAAGATTCTGTTCCCCTTTGAGTACCAAATCACAAGCAATATCATCAACCCCACTTTCATCATATTCCCTTCGATCAGTCATCAAAATCGAATTTTGAGCATGACCAGAAACACCCGAATGAGTCCTAATCACCTCACATGGATTGTGATGAGATTCATTCTTGTGGGCAATGATCAAACCACAACAAGAACATTTAACCTCACCATTTGCAACCATTGAATTACCCTTTTGCCCATGATGCTGATTCGAGCAATCCAAGCACAGATCTTGGGACTCAACAAGCTTTCGATGACTAGAACAATAACCCAGTTTCCCAATCTCAGCAGCATGGTTCTCACACACGAGACTTGTGTACAACGAATTGGGGTTTTGGGGTTCAAAGAAACCATCAATCCTTGAACACAAAAGACATGGTTTTTTTAGTCCAAAATGGGATGCAAACTTGATCAAAAGATATGAAAACAGGGAGTTCATGAGAATACAAAAGATCAAAGTCCACTCAAGTGCTGCTTGGACAAGAACCACTCTGATCTTGTTTGTTGTGGTGTACACATGTGCAATAAACCTGATTATAGCCATGGATGATCTAGTGGGTTTTGGATCTTGCTTTGCTACGTACAAGATTCAGAGGACAAACAACGAGAATTTCCAGGAGAGAAATGGGGAAGTGGGCTTTCAATGGTGCTTGGTGGTGTCAAAGAAGCAATGCCAAAGTGCAATTATAGAGAGGAAAACATCACCTAGAATTGATGAGTGGGACAAAAGGGGTTCTGGGAAGAAAAATATTGATTATGATTAAGACGCAAAAGCGACAATGGCAATTAGCTTTTGACCTATGCAAGAAAACATTTCATATGCAATATTTTTTTGCTTTTGTGGCCCATTCAACAATGATGTTGAACTTGTATCAAGCATTATTGTGATTACACTTTCAAAACAAGAGGGTAAAAAGTGTTTTGTATAGGTCCTATTATCAGGTCATGACTTGTATAGGTCCTATTATCAGGTTGATAATCTTTTTCTGAAAACATATTTTTGTTGTGAAACTGTCATCGAAAAAGTTGCTTCACAATGAAATTCGAATAAAACCACATGAGACAATCATTGTTGAAGCAATGAAAGTACCATATCAAAGTGCAATCGCATTTTGGGTGTGGAAGGATCCGGCAGGTGGTTCACAAGGTAGCAGAAAAACTTCAGGGTCGTAATCATATTCATGGAGCATACCGGGATAACATGTAAACATCGACCAGCCGATGTCGCTCAGGCATAAATCGATTCCAATACCTGGTAATAGCTCTTTCAGCATCCGATGGGCAACACAAGCAGTGCAAGCACTTCAACGAAACATTATGAAATCACACGAAGTTATTGACAAAATTCTCCAGATATGAAGTAAAAAGTACTAACTGACATTTTGCAACCCCTCGGAACACAACTTTCACCAGGCGTGTCACTGGTCGTGGTGATCAACCGAAAAACAGTGTCTCAAAAAGAGCATAAACGAAAAGAAAGGGAAATGTAACAAGATCAAAAAGGTCTATCTGGTTCTGGATTAGGTCTATATGAAAGTTCTGTGTCGATTTGAGCCTTGTGGCTTCATGTAAACCCCCTGCTTTGTATGCCAAGGTTTTCTCAGCTATTCTTATTATCCGAAAACCGCCAGCCTACTGTGTCTGTGGCTGGTCAGTCAGTCAAGCTAAGCTTGAATTACCTGCTGCTTTAGTAGCAGCTGTAGTCTGGTATGTAACTTAGGACTGGAAGGAGCTGAGCAATGCGGACATCCTCTGCCAATCAAACGACTCCAGGTTTGGAGACACGACAAAAGTAGCAATACCCAGAACCACTGCTAAGACGACTGTGGTCTTCAAACAGCCACTTCCATTTGAGACTCTTCCCAGAAGTACTTTGCAGTACTTATCAGAATCTCTTAAAAGTGCAACTCGAGCAGCATCTTTTCCGATCAACTCTTTCTCGTTCTGATACAAGATAAACAGAGAATTATGAACAGAATATACAGAACATAACTGATCTGCTGAAGGTAAAGTAGTCAACAATTCACTAGCAAGAGGACAGAAAAACCATAATATAGCATTCTTCAAAGTCTCTTAACAATATAGAACCCAGGAGTTAGGAACTCCGTAACTACTGCTCATGAAAGAGCGTACCTTTTTGCGGAAACTAATAAGAGTTTCCTTCAGAGTTCCCAGAGATGACGGATTAAGCACCAGTTGCTTCCACTCCGCAGACAGCTTCTTCAGAATAGCAACACTAGCTTCTAACTTGTCAACATAAGTGTTATCCTGCCCACATTATTTTGAAGAAAAGATCAAGCTTCTAATAGAGCCAACCAAACGGGAAAAACAAGTCTAGAGATACTATAGGATTAGTCGAATCTCTCACCCATAACTTAAAACACTCATTGCTCTGAGATAAGCACCATATGAAAATGCCTTCTGCTTCTTTTGCTAACTCAGGGGCGCCTGAAAATACACATAAAAAAGAGCAGATTAACACTGAGTTTGCCACACAGTGAAAGTAAAATGCAAATTGCTAAAGCGGATGAGCATATTGGGGTTACCTTCTCCAACTGCATCAATGGCAAAACTAAATATCTGCTGGGATACTTGCTTCAGCCCTTTGCTTCCAGGGGTGCCAGCAAGAGCAACCTCTTTAAGGGTAGGGTAAACAGCCTCAAATCTTTCAGTAGCCTGTAAAAACGGAACCTTCAAGTCAGCATGAGCAGATGCTTTTGTTAGTGGACAAGTATGCTATTATACAAGAGATCCAAGACCTTCAGCCGAGCAGACGGTGCCGGGAAAGTGAGCCGTGTCAGTATCTCGAGAGTAAAAGGGGGAATGAGGCGCTCCCCTTTCCGAACAGCACCGTTGACTAAAATAGAACGTGCTTTAGGGGCAGCCAAGATTCTGCAACCATGAGATTAATATTAAAAGAAATGGTCAAAGCCAGATACTGATGCAGACATTATAGAGTTATGAATTGATTCAAACCTCTCCATCAGCTGCAAAATCAAATCCCTTGATAGAGGATTGTTACCGGCTTTGCTGCCAAGTATAGGCAAAAGGTGATGAGCCCACAAATACAATCCAACGGCTAAATCTCCATGAGAAGCCTGCAAAGATAGGTTGGCAATTCGAACAAGAAACGAAGTGGAAGTAAAATTGTCCTAAGCAGCGGCTAAAAGTTGTACTCTAGAAGTGTTAAATGCTAACCTGAGAAACCATCCATATGATGACAGGAAGCTTATCCTGTCCTTGATATTTTTTGTTATCTTTCAGCGTAGCTAATATGCCGACAAGTACATCAGGTTTTCGACGTAGCACCATTGCCAATACAACAAACACTGCAACCTGTCATTGAAGTCAGAATGACGACGCAAAAATTTAGGTCAGCCAATAATTCAAGTGAGGACTGAAAATTATGATGAGTAAATAAGTAAATTCTAACATAAGAAGTCGAAAAACTCAACTCCTAGCTACCTGAGATTTCGATGATGGAGCTTGGACACCTTTTTTAGTACCCTTAACACTAGAGAGTTGGCTAGCCAAATCAGCAAGAATGGTGTCCAGTAATTGCAATGCGAATGAATTCAGTGCCTCCAATGAATGCCGATTGATCCACTCCACTGACGTCTTGTAAACTGCATCAGGGATATGAGAAAGAGGAATCTGCACATAATATAGCGCAAGATAAGCTGACAGATAACATCAATATATGGAGAACCATAAAAGAAACAAAGGCCTGGAGATGCCTGTTCAACAAAAATAAACATTCAGTAAGTCTGTGCAGACACCACGTCACTCAACACTGTAATACATTTATTGGCAGATACAAACATGCAAGGGTAATGTCGTATCCTTAGCTCTTGAAATTAGCATCCAACCAATCTTACAGATTTTCAAGAACACGTATCCTTAGATAACTAGAGATGTCATATCATCCATAAGGATTTCCAAGATATGACAGCCATTTCAAGGCTGCATGCCTAATATGCCTAATATGCATGCCTAATATGTAGGCATGCATCTTATAGATTATTGCAACATTATATTCAAACATTACATGATGATCAACAATTCATCCATCTTATAGATTATTGCAGGCAGCATAGATCAGATAATCGGCAACATCACCTAGTAACCAGCTGACTATCAAACCTCAACATCGGATATACTGGTTGATCAATCGCCAACTGATCGTCAATTCACAGCAGGATCAACCAATTGAATATCTAATTACGGCCAATTCATCGTTTCTATCAAGAAAGATTCCATTTCACCAATCTTTCACGTGCAATTCATCTAAAATGAACACTGATAACGAAAATCAATTAAAGACAACAAAACTCACATCGGCAATCTTCGACACCGGCGATTCCCTGAACAACTTGACCCAAGGAAACTGCGCAGAGCCAACTCCCGCAAACGCACGGCCAAAATAATCCGCGAATCGCATCAATTGAATCTCCTCTTGTGAACCATACGATTGCTTCACCACAACCAACACAATCAAATCACAATCATTTCAAGAAACAACATTCAATTCAATTCGATTCAATCCAATCCAATCCAATTCAATTCAAATCAAGAAGCAATCCTCACCGTCACATCAACAAGAAACGCGGCCAAATCAGCCGCATCGATCTTCCCGGCCGCCTCGGCGACCGAAACCTTCGGTTTCTTCTCCTTCTTCGGCTTCTTCACCTTCTTCTCCTCCACGATCCCGTTCTCCTTCCCCTCCTCCTCCTCGCTATCATCCTCCTCATCCGATTGAATCTTGTTTCGTGATCTAGGTTTCGGGATCTCATCCTCCACAAGATCTCGTCTCTGCGCCTCGATCCGACGCCGCCGCTCCTCCGCCTGCTCGTCGATCTTGCTAAACACATTGATCGATTTCTCGGCGGGGCCGGAGGCTGCTAGGGTTCCGTTTTGGCGGAGGTTCGCCTGCTGTTGATTCTTCTTGTTGCGTTTCGGGTAGACGACTTTCTGCCACCCGTGATCGGCGGCTCCGGCGCCGGCGACGTCGGCTAAGGCGGTGGCGTAGGCATCGATGGAATCGTCCATGGTTGGATTTGGGGGAAGAGAGAGGAAGTGAGAAGAGGTAGAAACAAAGAAAATTTGGGTGATGACTGATGAGAATGAGGAGAATGTTGACTTCGAAATGTGTTGACGGTTGCGTTTTCAAAGGCAGTATGGTAAATTCGTATGGCTGGGATTCTTGGTTACTATCCTTAGATTATTTTTTCGCCTCAAATTAATTAATTAAAATATTATTTTTATTAATTTAAAAATAAATAAATAAAAATTATTTTTAATATCAAATAATATCAAATAATATCAAATTAATCTTATTTGTTATAATATATTCATTAATTTCTTTCACAATTATTACAGTAAAATATACTATCATAATAGATTCTTTACTAAAATCCACACAAATTCAACATTCGTATGAATTCTTTTGTGGAATTAAAATATTTCGATTAATTTAAGATAAAAAAAATATGATAAGATGAATGTAAATTGCATTCTCTTTTATATTTTTTTATATTTTCTTTCTCATTGATGGATTTTGAGATTCAATTATCTCATCACGCTGAGGACAGAGATGGTTATGAACCAATCAGAGAGAGAATATCAAAAAAAAAAAAAAAATCACAAAAGAGTGTATTTAACATTTCTCCTATGGTTAATGAGCTTTAATGAGACGGTGAGGTCTACTAAACCTGCTTGGATTCCAGATAAGAATTCGATTAGGAAAAATTTACTATTATCTTTATTTCAAAATAATTATATCATTCTATTATTTTAATTTGTCTTAAATTATTTATAACGTTTTCATTTTTATAAAATATTGTGTGGTTAAGAGTTTTTTTTAAAAAATTATGTGGTTGAGAATTAGAGTTGAGAGAGAAAGAAGATAAACCTAAATTTACGTACATAAAAATAAATATTATAATTATAATAAAACAGAGAAAGGATATGATTAAATAAATCTAATTAAATCATGAATAAATTCACATGAATTATAAGAAAAAATATACTCTTTTCATCTACTATTAATAACAATATTGACATTGGGGTACGCATATTTATGTGAGGGACAAAGTTTTTTGCATTTTTATTTTTATCCCTTTGATTTTGTGAGTGATTAATGAAAAAAAAAATGAAAAATGATAATTGGATGAGGTGGTATGATGTGGAAGAAGGTAAAGACAGTTTAGTGATTTGATCCAACAAAACTTATCACGTTTGACAATATTATAGTTAAATTTGGATATTCATCTAAGAAAATTTATTGTAATTAATTTTGTATAAAAAATAGATAAATGTTATGTTATACATCAATTGATCATAATATTTGTACATTGTAGTTTGGAGTTGACATGTCAAATATAAATAACATCACTGATCAACGTAACCTGAAAACTAAGAAGCTAAATATCTCCTCAATAATTTCCTATTCTTAATTGTATTGAATTTTGAAACTAGAAGTTGGTCCACGAGTTGTAGACCATGAGGATGAAACAAGATTAGAATAACACAAGTACGTTGGATCAGGTTACCATATCTGACTTTCGATGTCGCAAGGAACATGTGAGGGCAAGATTGAATTCCCACCCATTTGTGGGCTTTTGAGATGTGCTATTTGCAAATGGGCTGCCAGCCAACATGTTAACTTCGTAGACTCTGAGCATGGGCTGAAACATTTAAATCCAGGGCTTAGTTTATGAGCTAATGGGCTGTTATGAGATACTCAATACGAAAGGCTTCAATAGGTTTAATTAATGGGTTAACCCACTTTGGGTTGTCTCTGTTGGCTTATTTTTCGACAGTAAATGTTGGTTGATCTGGTAATCATGTTTTTTTTTTGGAGAAATGTTATTTTCAAGGTCTCCAATGATGCATTCAAAGCAATACCCCTCGCAAATTTTTTATAGACAAATAAATCCTTATCTGACGAGGTGTTTTGGATGTATCAAATTTGACCTTGTTAACATCAATTTTTTTTTTGGGATTTTTTTTTTGGTGAGTTATATGGAATCATGTTAAATGTTATAAGATATTTTATTAATAAAAACAAAAAACAAAAATTGAAGTTCTAGCAGAACTTCATCCATAACCAAATATTGATAAGGTTCACAATAAATAAGGAAAGGAATACATCAGATTCGTGACATCATATTACAATTTGACCTGATATTATATCAAAAAATCAATTATATTAATAGTCTGAACTGATAATAGAAAATCGTCCACAAACACGTATATGATATTTTTAAATGAAAATATTAGGTTTTTGAGTTATTCTTGTGGTGAATGGGATCATAACCAACCGGCAACTCTGTGCCTTAAACCCGTGGGCTTTGAAAACTTGTTCATAGACTCTTATGTTTGTTAATTACTTTGTGTGATCCCTATTCTGAATATATATATCTTTGCAATTTGCTCTATGTATGTAATGATACCCCTAAAATACCGGTATGAATGCCGACATTGCTCTCGTAACATCATTAGCTTCTCTTTTCAAGCCCTTCATCATAGGAGTTCATTCTTAACTTTGCATTAAATTTGTTGAATTTTGGTTCATGAGCAAATTCGAAAAGCCGAGATTGATGATGGAGAAACATAACCGCGAAATAGTGACATTCTAGCTAGCCACGAATCAAACCTTGGAGGATATCGAGCATGTGTATCATGTGTATGCCCCATAACTTCGTGCAAAGTATGCATGGAAACTACATGTGGAGCTCTTTCTAACACTGTTAGGATCTTTGGTGATAAAGGAAGGGTCATCAGCCATGTAGTTGGAAAGTTTACATCACTACATGCACGAGTGATATTTGAGCTTCGATCGTTTCAAAGCTACTTTATGATTGACAAGCGCTATTTGACGGCTCTTCACTTAGAGAATATTGTACTCGTTATCGGGGATCGGGTTCTAAGCAAATTAATCTTTATCACTGTGCTTACGCTTTTGAAGTCATATTTCTATGCGTTGAAAATAGTGGTTATTATACAAACTACGTGTGAGGAATTCGTAATATGTTATTCCCTCCATCTCATAAAAATTACAACAGATTAATTTTTGATATTATTTCATACGTACTCTGACTAATTTCGTTTTATCATTAAATAACATAAAAATAATTTTTTTATCTCAGGTTATATTCTCTTCATCCCATAATAATTTTTTTTGTCCTTTCCGTGTTCCCAGAAGGTCATCAATCCTAAGATTACTGTATGTCAAATATGTTTAATTACAGAGTTTTAAAGTGATGGAATACCGAAAAAGAAGGTGAACTTTGTTGGTATAAATAGTACTATCAAACCGTTTAATTTTTTTTTGTGGGTAATACATACACCCCAACCCCACTTCAAGAACGTAACGTACTCGTTGCGACTTTAAGCACCACACACAATCCCAAAACCTTATTAGTCATTTTAATGTGTTTTGTCCTCATTCACACACATCTTAGGAAACTTCGAAGGTCATCCATTGGAGTATTACTCCACGTCAAACATGATTAACTGCAAAGTTTCAATATAATAGTATAGGTAGTATTGTTTCAGATTTTCCCTTGAGTATTACACTATGGGATAGAATAACAAGAACTATTATTAATGTTTCATGAAAATTTTATAAAAAATATCATTTAATTATCTCGCGAGACGAGTCAAAATTCATCTCAACATATGTGTATAATCAATTCGTTATAATTTTTGTTAAACGGAGATAGTATTTGTAAAAAAGAAAAAAAGAAAAAAAGATTGTTCTATGTGTGATGATCAGTTCGATTAATGTTAAATTTTGTTTTTATATAGTTCTAATAGAGATATGAGAATCTCAGAAGTGGAATATTATACGGCACTTGAACTGTGACTTGAAGTCGATGGCTCACTAAGAAGACAGAACTATACTTCGTGATTTGAGATCAGCTAGTTCATAGAACATGCCAGGGGAAAAAAGGTCAACAAAAAACGTCTCATAGAAAGGCGGCTAACGTGACCACAAAAAACATGCCGAGGACCTGCTAACGTGACCACAATTTCCAAGCACCCTCTACAGTGTATTCTATTTATCACACATGTTTTTTTCCTTTTTTTTTTTTTTTTTTTTTTTTTGTGTGTGTGGAGAAATATCTTTCCAATTGTACTCGGAATAGCTTAAAAGAACGTACTCATTTAATATTGTCCTTATAAGCTAAAATCCTAGACATATATATATATATACCAAAGAACCATATTCCCTACTACCTTCTATAAGTGTGCTACCTAAATGTTAACCTAACTTCTAATGTCTACCCTCACTATGGTAATCACCTAATTAGAAATCATTGACATGCTAGAACAATATTAAAAACCAAATCTTGGATTGGGTACCTATTTATTCTAGAATCTACCTAGTTACTATTTCAAAAGCATCTTGCCATTTGCTTTTCCCCATTCAGTTTTTCGTTAAAAAGAAAAAAAAGAGACAATATGCCTGTCGAGCGCATAGCTTCTTCTGATATATATGGGCTAATTTGCCAAATCAGGATATGGGAATAATGTTGCATTAGCAACCAAAAATAACAGTGATATTTTTATCTAAAATGTAATTTTTTATAAGATATATATATACTGCTTGATAATTTTGCACACATATAAATATAGATTTTGAATACTTATCTTTTTGTAATTTCACTTTCTTCAATATCTTTTTGGGTGTTTATTTATTTATTTTCTTAAGATTCAATGCTGATTTCATTTAAAATTAGACAAATTTTATACAATCTTCCCAAACAACTTTAAATCAAAACATTATATATATTTAAAGAGAAGATTTTCTTTTCAAAGAAAACGTGGGATAATATCCACGGTAGATAAACGCTATAACTCGAATCTAAAATATAATTATTATTTTAAAAAAATTAAGTTTAAAAGCTTGAAAATAATTTATTTAAAATAAAATGGTGAGTGGGACTTACAACCCTTTTTTTTTCCCCATATTCTAAAGTTTCTCATTTACTTAAACTTGTCCATCATAATCACAATTCACCAAATAGAGTACATATACACTTATACACATAACTTTCCAAAAAAATTCCTACTACCCTGGCCGTACACTTTCCCATCCTCTATAAATACACCCTCAACCCCTCTCATCCTCCTCACACCAACACCGCCTCACCAAATCTCTCCCCTTTTCCCCCAAATCTCTCAACACATCTCGATCGAGTCCCAAACCCTGACCCTAATTTCCACGCGATTGTGAATGGTGGAAATCCCTAGTAGCAGTAGCAATCATATGCTCTCATCCCCCTTCGTCTTCACCTCGAGGGGGATCTCAATCATCTTCATCGCTTTCGGTGCTTGCATGCAAGGCTGGTACTATCGCTGCCTCGGCCTCGACCCCTGAGAAAACCCTAACCAAAACTCGATTCGAATCGATTTGTTGATTGCTGATTGTGATCTGTGTGTGTTGGATTTTGAGAGAAAAACCTGTGTTGGTAGAAGGAATTCAAGATGTTGATGAACAAGAACAAGAGGGTTGCGACTGAGAAGGGGAACAGGGTTTTGATCACGGTCAATGTGTTGGGGAGTGCTGGACCGATGAGGTTTGTTGTTAATGAGAAGGAATTGGTGGCTGCTGTGATTGATATGGTGTTGAAGTCGTATGCCAGGGAAGGGAGGCTTCCGGTTCTTGGATCGAATCTTAATGATTTCCTGCTGTACTGCCTCGGCGCTGAATCTGATAGTAAGAGTTAGATCTTCGATCTCTTTGTTATTTGTCGACTCGATTTGTCCGATGAATGATCGGATTGTTCGATGAATGAGTCAGTTTGAAATCTAGGATGCCGATTTGATCGATTGATTCGAATCAAAGCAATCTAGAATAGTTATCTGCATTCTGCAATATGTGGAGCATAAGTTGAGTCTGATTGTTTACTGAATATGTGATGTTTATGTTATACAGCTCTGAGCCCATGGGAGACAATTGGAGCCAAGGGTTGCAGGAATTTCATGCTGTGCAAGAAGCCACAACAGAGTCCGAAGTCGGCGGCCGATGAGAACTTTGAAGCCAAGAAGCGTGCCTCAGGCTTTGCTAAGAGGGGAGGTGGAAGGTGGATGTCATGGATCAACAAGTCCATCAGTCTCAAGGTTGCGCCTCACTAGATGATGTTGCTGTAATGCTAACAGAACAGCAAACTCGTAGTTCGTTTCTTTTCTGAAGTTTCTATGATAATGCCATAAGCGCGTTCTGATGAAGCGCTTGGGATTGAGTCCCGTATGCTACGTAGTTTAGTTAGTTCTTTGGTAAGTTTGATTGGCTTTTTCTTCGACAGAAAACAAGGTCTTTTAGAGCCTTGATCTTTGTAGTACGATTGTTTGGTTCTAATAAAAGTTGGAAGTGTTTTTTCATGTGGTTGTGTTCTGTTTTTTCATGTTGTTCCTGAGATTTGCTTTCACGAGCTGCCTGGATGCCGATCCCACCCCTAAGCTTCTTTCCCTGTGATTTGGTGCTGATGCATGGTACTTGGTTCTTCGGTTCTGGCTGCTTGAATCAAGTTCTTCGGTGCAAGTATCAAGTCTGTGATCAATACAATGATCAGGTAATCGATCGACTGATTCTGAGTTTAATGGTCATGCCAAGCATGACTGTTGTGCGTGGTTACACTGATGCTTTCTGCGTGATGTACCTACTTATACAACTGAATTGCGTCTCTGGTTTTCTCTCTGATCATGTGCTTCTGATGCTGTTATTCACTTCCATCCTCACCTACACTGGTGTTTGCACTCTTTCGGAGTTCCTGGCAGCGGGCACCTTGTATTTGTCACCAGATTTCTCATTCTCATGCTATTCTCATTTCATCAGTTAGTCCTCCTTTGTATTCTGGTTCGGTTTTCGGGCAACTGGTATGTGGCTCATAATAATACGAGATGTCGCTCTCTATGGCTACTGTTGCGTGTATCAATGGGGAGACATTTCATTGCTGATATTCAGAACTATGAACGTGGTGGGCTTTGGCATTGGGGTTTTGTTAGTCACATACATATGGAAAGAGATGTGACACCCCTATTGAGCAAAAAGCGGGGAGATGATATATGGGTTTTTTTTTTCTTAATTAACTCTTTTTATCAATAAAATTTTCAAAGTAGGATCATAAAAAGTTAATTTTTACATTATATTTTTTCTCAAATTTTAGTAAGAGAAGACACCCGCATGATTCCGATGCGAAGGTGTGTCCAAAGATGCAGAATGCCTTTGTTTTGTCTTGTGTGTCAGCAATCTCCATTTGCTGCTTTTGGGTGTTCATTTTGATTCCGCTTTTGATCTTTGGGTGTTCAAAGGCCTCATCTTTGCTTTTGGATTCTTCATTTGAGTGATGGGTTTTGTTGTTTGAACAATTAGGAACTCACACGTTTGGGAGAAATTTGGAGTCCGTTGTTGTTGGTTGAGGAAAATTTCAAATGGGGTTGAGCCATTTTGATGTGGAGGAGTGAAGGTGAAGAGGAGATTGCTATCGCATGAACGAACAAGAAAAATGAGAGCGGGAGGAAGAATGAGATTTGACCCAAAGGCGGAGGGCACCTTCAGACACAATAAACATCTTACCACTTCTCATCGGAATCGCGCATGATGTCTTTTCTAATTTTAAACTAGTTTGAAAATTAACTTGTTTGCGATCATATTTGAAAATTTTGTTTATAAAAAAATCTAATTGAAAAAAAAAAACCGATGATATGCTACTAAAGATTTAATGTCGGCATAATTTGAGGGTTGTTGGGGTTGCAACGTCATGGGCGGCTACGGCTTGTACGGCTTGGAATGTCTTGATCTTTCCCAGATCACAACATTTTCTTCAAAAAAGTTCAAGGCACATAAATTATTGTATTAGCTTGTATAGGTCCACGATCGTATGATAGTTTCGTTAAGATCAAGAACATGTTTGCCATGCCGATTGCGTAGCATGCATCTAATAGTCACGTGCCCGTCATTTATCAATTCCCATAAGAGTTTCAGAACAATTTGAGTTGCAAAACTCACATTTGAGTTAGACATGGAAAATCAGTCAAGATTCCTTTGGGCCCTGTTTAATGATCAGTGTACTTGGATGTACATTTAGTTAGTGGTCTTGATATGATTAGTTAGTCGCACAAGGAACTTAGGAATATGATTGGAAGGAAGATAAGAATAGAGCACCAAATAGCTTGCTAGTTGGGTGGAGCATATGATCCCAAGTCTGGAGATTTAAAGAGATGCTGCCATTGATATGAGGATAAAAATATGCTTAAGAACAGTTGATTAGTCATATGAGGCGATCTTCATTGGAGTAGGAAGAATGCCCTTTTTCAACTTTTGGCAAGCGCACGATACCACGAGTAACATTCATGATTGGCAAGCAAAGCATGCCACGAGGATAAAGGCGTGTAACGTGTTCAATCATATGTAGTATGAGATCAAACTTGATCCTCACACATATTGATTGATAATGGAAGTTGGTATTGTTAATTAAAAACAATAGTCTCAATGTTGGGTCATCTTTTCATCAACCATATTTTCAGTGCTTCATATTCTTGAAAGACAAAGAAAAACTAATCTCTGTTATCTTGTTTTGGATGATAAGACTATCAGGGTTAGATTTAAAAAAACTAAATTTTATTAGGCAATAAAAGATGAATGATTAAACATAAACAAAAACAATTCCATTTTTATAATGAAAGATGTCTGATCGATGCACTCACATCTCTATATATAAAAAGCAATGATTTTTTTCTTTCAATATATTGAAAAATAAAATTCTTTCGAAAATATTCAATAAAATAATGTGTTTATTGATGATATATATTAAAAAAATAAATTTTCTAATTTACATAATATATTATATTTATTTAATTTTATTACAACAAATTTATCTCGTCTTCGCTTGTTGTGAGTGATATTTGGAGAATGGCATGGTGGGAAATCTCCGTGATAAAAATCAGAAAGTAACATGTGATGTGGTACATGATGATGGAAATTGGAAAGAGGAAACGTGGGGCTGACAGCGAAAGAGCAACAACGAGCACAAAATCAAGCGATCTTTTTGCAGTTCCGTGCTACCGAAAGAGTACGGAGAATATTCCATGTCACGTTACGAATTAGTGGACCTGAACTTCGTTGGCTAGCAACAACGGACGTGACACGAAAGTTCATTAATGTATACGACAATATTAATACTGTAGATGTAGGACATGTATGTGTAGTAAATGCTTTGATTTCAATGGGTTTTTTTTTTTCCTTTTCTTTTGGAAAGGGCTTGAGTTCGTTGTTTTAGAATAGCACGTGCGTTATTCACTGTGAAATCGCTCTACTAGTACAATTAGATTAGCATGATCCAATGTGTAAATTTTTGGTGTAGAAAAAATCAAACTCAGGATCTTTCGTTGCACGGATTTCCTGTGAATCGAAGTGATAAAATATCTTATATATTTTATGACGATTCAAATAAATAAATATTATTTATATTATATAATGAAAGAAATAATTAGTACTTTTATAAAGGTTTATCCAAAACAATAAATTGTTGTCTCATGACCTTATTGAAATTTGAATAGCTATGTGGATAATTTCGGACTTGCGATTAGGGGTCGAGAGCCACTCTAAATGATGACCAAGTAGATTAGGGATGATTTATAGCCTATAGTGAACAAGAAACACCGCAGCGTGAATGAGTTCTAGGAGATTTATAGGGACAACTATTCAGTCTAATTTTCAAATATACAAATTGACATACGTCACACACCATCAATGATATCACGAGTATATATTGTGTTCTAAATCAATTGAAATCAAGTCTGATTCGATATTCCATAAAAAAATAAATCTTTCGTCTTAACAAAATTATTACACTTAATAAATTGGTCGTTTCAATTAAATTATAATCTTTTTTTTTATTTGAAGATTTTTTTTTCTATAAAAATATCAAAACATTCTTATTATTTACTCCGTCCTTTCCATATTAATGCTAACGTTTTTTATTTGATCAGTATCAAAAAAATTATAATATTTTCTCTTTTGATAATCTTTTAATACAAAAAAATACCAAGACAATATCATGTGTTATGATACACTCATTATCTCCTCTCACACGTACAACAGTAAATCCCATTATCATCAAAAAATATCCTTTGTTAATCAAAATTCACACAAATGTAACACTAATATAAATTTCTATACCGAATCAAAATATTGCAATAAATATGGGATGAATGAAGTATTTTATATCACATCAACACATAATCACTTTTTCTCATCCTTCTTTCTTTTTCTCACTATTCTCACTCACAAAAATCAAAAGATAATTTAATATGTGCAATAAAAATCGACACATATATAAATTAAAGTGTCAAGTCAAATGATTGGATTCTGTTAGGACGAAACGAGTAAAACATTTTATATTTTAAATTTTTTTATTATAAGACTACCACAACATCCATATTTTTATTTTATATTATATCAATTTATTTCATTAATTTTTTTATTCATTATTGTTTCTCACTTCTTTTTAATATAACCCTCTAAAACCAAAAAATTAAAAAAAAGAGAGATATCATCAATCAAATCCTCTTATCTTTGAAAAGATAAAAAATTGAATTAATTTGAACATCTAAAACAAAAAGATATCATCAATCAAATTCTCTTATATACATGTATGCTTTGACATCAAGATAATACTAATAAACGTTACCATGCATTGAAAGGGAAAAGAGTACATAAAAAATATCACCCCTGCAAGCAATTTTTGAATGATTAATAAAAATAACATTAGAAATTCTCCATTAATAAATAATATGAGTCAAAGTTCATTGTGATAATTAATTGAAAGTTTATGATATTGTTTTTTTTTTTTTCATTATTTAAAAATGAAAAAAAGAATATTACAAAAAAAAAAATCCTACGTTACCTTCACACACAGAAGGCTACCCAACGGCTATTTTCCATTCATCTACAAATTCGATCACACGTTCACCTCCCTCCTCCAATGACACAAATCCTCCGATCCCAAATTCTCATCGGCGGCCAAATTTTAGAGAGCCATCGATCTTCTTCTCCTCGGAGATCGAAAGCAATCGACCGGGGGTGATTCCCCGACGCCGTTAATGGAATTGATCGATCGAGGTGGCTGTGTTCGCGTTCAATCTCAAAAGCGAGAGTGAAACCCTAATTTCGTGAAGGATTTGTGAGGGAACATTTCATTGGACTGACGATGACCTTGTTCTAATGTAACCTCAACCCATCATAGCCTGAAATTCAAGGAGGTGTGCTATCTTCGTTTCTTTCTTTGTGTTGTTATTTGACACTGGTTTTTTCACTTCACTAATCCCTGTTTGTTTTGTTTAGTATATGGAGAATGTAGGAGGATTCCAGCTGGTACATACCTCGGATGATGTGAGAGGTGTGCTCGGCCTCACGGGTCTCTCAGAGACTCAGATAAGGATATTGTAGCTCTCTTTGGTCGTCACACTTTGGTTTGTGAATTCATCGTCGACGCTTATATATATTGATTAATTCTCTTTTGTCATGATTTGGAATAATTTTGCAGGGAAGAAGCCACAATAACTGTCTCGTTTATGATCGTTCCTACTTCTAATATGTAAGCTGATTATCTCTCTTCTTCTCTCTCGTCGGTTTTGGCACAAATTTGTTTAGGCATCAGAGCTGCTTTATTTGTCATGACAGGTTACTTCTTGGCTGGGAGACGGGTGAAGAACTTATCATGGCTTCCTTGATGATGAAGATCTGATTTCAATGAAATGGGTGAAATATTGTTTGGTTGTGTCAATCATCCGGAATGGGGTATTATGTTCGGAATGGAAATTGTCTGATGATGAAGTTTTATGCTCACTCTGATGAGAAAGCCATGATAAGTTCTTGATTCTGTATAATGAATCATCCTGCAGGGAAAGCATTTGCAGCATACTTGAGCTAGTTTAAATATAGGTGTACTTTTTAATTTCGATCTTTTTATTAATAATCCGACAGGTAATTGCCATCTTTGAGATAGGCACCTAATAAACCAGCAAGATGTGTGCCAGTGTGAAGATTAGTTAAAGAATCTGTTCAATCTAAAGAGTTGCTATCCTGCTGCTTAATTGCTACATGGAAGGAGATTTGAACGTACGGTATGATCCCCATGCGGTGGCTGGTGAGACAGATCACTTGAAGTAACTACTTATACCAAAGGCTGCCATCGTACCCCAACGGCTCATTTTGCGTTCTGTTATTGCTCTTTCTCGTGTAGGATCAGGATGCATTTTTTTAACTGATAATACCAAGGTTCACTCAAATCTCTCGGAGACTTGGCGAGTTTATGGAGGCTAGAGGCTAAGAATTTGGCTTATCACTATTCCATGATGGCCAGCTATGTTCACTCTATAGAGTGTAATTTCTGTTTCTTATCTCGCTGTACTCTTATCCCGTTGGTAAAATTTTTGTGTTTGATTTCCTACAGGGTGTGTTGCTGATGAGAGACCTTATTGTATGCTTCCCAAAATGGATTCTTAACCAATGGTTAGTATTACTACTTCTCATCTCTTATTTGTTTATTTCATAGACAACGATTGGGCGAGTCATATTGACTCCTCAATCAGATGTGTGATGAACTCTAAAAGAATGATATACCAAAAGGGGCTAAGCTCACTTTGATAGTAGTCCTCGATTGATGATTGCGAAGTAGGTTACTAGTTTCGAATTCAGTGTTGAAGCTTAGAATAACTGAATTTGTATAAAGAGAATGAAATATTCATATTCGAACATGCATACATAAACATCAGATAGGATCAAACCAAACAACGTTCCCACATACTAGCAAACATAACTAGGATCAAATTAACAACATACAGGTCGAGCTATGGGCAGAGACACATTTTATTCTGATAACATCATACGCAAATGAGAAGCCATTGTGAGGGGTCTTGACGATGATGGGCCGATGCGATGAATGTTGTCTAAGTATGGAGATGGTCAGCCTCGATATCCTTGGTGTTGCCGATGAGCAATCCCAGACTTTCGATTGGCTCAGGGCTACTTTCACTCAATTTTTCATACTCCAGAGTCCACTTAACCACATTGGTACCCTCTCCTTTAGGTTCGACTTCTACAATGGCTATGAGGACTTTGTATATGTCCATAAGATCTCCTCTATAGAATTGAACCTCACCGACCTCTTCTTGTCGTCTATCACCTCAACTCTTTGCTTTATGAAATGAGCTTTTCCATCTGTACATTTAAAAATAAGACTTTGATGAACTAACCTTATGAACGTGTAACATTATAGCTTCCTGGACCAGTTGTGCACTTTGTTAAGAGAAATCTGATATACTTGAATCTTCTGCTTCAAATTCCAGTGTTTCTTTGATTTTCTGAAATGTTTGCTAGATCTAGAGATACAGTGTCAGTTGATTGTTTCTAAGTAGAAGCTAAGTAATGCATCTATCCTATTGCAGATGCAGGTTTTAGATATAAGCATACAACGAAGGAGCAAACATACCCACGGTATAATTCCAGATTATGATGGAATTGGGACTCCCGAAATCTCGCTCGACTAATTCTTAACTCTGGACATGCTTCGAAAGCACTGTCAGGGACATGGTGAGGCTTGCTACTCCACAGTTCATAATGCTGATCACCTGTTGATCTGAGCCCAATCTCAGCAATCAACTTCCCAGTTAGCCCCTTAATCAACCGGCAAACTCAAACTATATCCTCTGGCATGTTATGAACTCAGATAGCAGAATACATTGAACATTTTGGGCATTGCGCGGTTTGTATACTACTAAACTAATAGTGTCATGATTTTGGTTCCAAAAAACCTTCTCTCTGTAGATGTGTAGTGGTCATTTGCTATTCCCAAGTGATGACCCCTCTTACCAAGTCTTGTTGTGGTTGACATAGTAGATCAGGTGCACTCATTGAGCTCCATTTAGCCATTCTAAAGCTTGCAATGTCATGTTGGTTTGTGTTTCGAGTTTCGATGTGCTTAAACAAAGAAGGCTGCTAACGATTCCAATCTGGCAATATTCTGTGTGATTGGTTATTCGCAGTCTTTGGGAGAAGATCAGTTGTTGTGGTGTTGCAAATAGAAGCCGAACCCTGTTTTTTCTTATGCTAGGACCCTCATAAGCTTTTAAAAGTTGGACATATAAGCACTTTTCTACATATGATTATTTTGCCAATTGTCTGTAATTTTCTTATATTCACTTTTGTTGCTTCAGTAATGTGAGTTGACTACAACAAGTTGCTTATAATTTACTCTTATGACTTTCTGCTAATAAAAACTTGAGCAATTTTTATTTCCAGAGCTTATCGCTTAGTTCTATTTTTATTTGTATGTTGTGTAAAATCACGCTTTCCTCTCGGCACCAAGGATGAGAAACGACGCCTTTCTCAGGTAAGCGCTGATTTTCTTAAGTCTTTATTTCATTGACCATTGTGGTGCCTGTCAAATGATGCTGGGTTTGATGTTTCCATTGATTTATTGATGAGTGGACTCTGTGAAACATGCTTTTTTATTTTGGTCATGTCATGTGTGATGAGTCTTCTAAATTTGACTTGTTACGGGACCCTTTATGGCATTAGGTATTGATAATGCCTACCCAAACAAGAGAAAGCTGCTATTGGGAATTTTCAAATTTGAAGAGGCTAGTGCATGATGCTGATGTTAAGGCTTGAACTGTAAAAATGCGAAGTACGTCAGCATACTTACACTGCATTGCATGTAGCTTGTAAGTTGGAACATAGAAAGCATTTGGGGTCAATAGTAGAAGCAGATTGGTAAGTGTAGTACTGTGGTGCAAACAACCAGTCGAGAGGGATTATTCATTATACAGGAACCAGACGGTCCACATACATATATATACAAAGGAACAACGCACACATTAAAACAAGCCCATACATCAAAATAAACAACAAAACTCACATGAGAAAACAGCAGTTAGAGCTTGGAGCTCACTGGCCAGCATTCACTCAGTTCAGCAAATAAAGGCGAAAGCCCTCTATGCTTTGAGGTGGTGAGCCTCGATGTCTTTGGTGATATTGATAGCGAACTCGAGTATCTTGATCGGTTCAGGCACACTTTCCTTCAGTTTCTCATAATCAATAGTCCACTTAACCACGTCGATGTCACCCTTGGGTACGATGTCAATGGTGACCTTGAAGGTCTTGTACTCTTTTGTCAGATCTCCTTCAATCACATTGAACGTGATGGACTTGTTCTCCACGTCTATCGCTTCCACTATCTCTTTTGCAACACATGCTTTTCCATCTACACATACATCAGTTGGGACAGAGTTGGTCGAAGATTTTAAAACAAACTAGTACCGGAGGTTATTACTGACCAGCCAACAAGCTGACCAGTTAGTTGTTAGTCACGAGATAAGATCCTTTTTATCTGACTCATGTTTTTTCAATATAATTATTCATACCGATTGCATAATTCCAAAAGATGACGGATCCTGGGACACCGAACTCTCCCTGGTGCAAGTCGCAGCCCTGGATGTGCTGAGGGGATACGTTGGAAATATGATGAGGCTTGGTGCTAAACATGTCATGGAAGAGATCACCGGATGATCTGAGCTCATACTCAGCCACCAATCTTCCTGTCAAAACACCCATTTTTTGCCCAAATGCTAAGCACACTACAGACTTTTATGCGAAATGGCTGAGCATGTAGAAAAAGGTAACTGGCATTGCTCCTTATATAGTACTAGAAAAACCATATAAAAATAATCTTTTTGCCTTTTTTATTTGATGATCCAGTGTCATGCTTAAAGCTTCTAAACTTTATTTGTTCTTTGGCATTTCAATAATTGAGATTCCAGATAAGAAACACAAAAAATCTTGAATATAAGGTCTATGGATATATTTGCACTGACAAGGGGGATAAGGAACTTAGGAATATGATTTGAAGGAAGATAAGAATAGAGGATCAAATAGCTAGCTAGTTGGGTGGAGCATATGATCCCAAGTCTGGAGATTTAAAGGGACGCTGAAGTGATAGCTTAGCCATTGATACGAGGATAAAAATATGCTTAAGAACAGTTGACAGGAACAGAACTGAACTTATATATCATTTACGAATTATCGCATAAGGAACGGAGAATATTCCATGTCACGTTACGAATTAGTGGACCTGAAAAATATTCCAGGTGACATCGTTGGCAAGCAACATCGGACGTGACACGACAGTTCATTAATGTATACGACAATATTAATACTGTAGATGTAGGACATGTTTGTGTAGGAAATGCTTTGATTTCAATGGGTTTTCCTTTCTTTTCTTTTGGAAAGGCTTGATTTCGTTGTTTTAGAATAGCACCTCCTCGAGAAAAATAAATTATAACTTATTTTTATAGGAATCACGATTACATTTAGCATATACAATAAGCCGTTAAACCCCTAGGTGATCCCTAGTGGACGACTGTTGTCTAGTGAGGGTTTTAGACGATCTACCCACAAAATCACAAAGAAAAAAAAAATCAATGACGTTGAGGATTATAATACTATGAGAAACAAATATCAATAACATCTTCAAGTGCCATAACGCATCATGAATCAATTTTCTTGACATCTCAATAATGAATTAAGAAGCGAATTCATTCAGAATATAGTAGAATAAATTGGTAGACTCTCTCAGGAAAATCGTTCACTCTAAGTGTTTTTAGGTAAGTATTTTTAGGTAAGTGTTTACTTCATGTTCTATTTATGAACATGCTCTACCATAGACTTGCTTTCTTACCAATTTTTCACTACTAATCAATGTGCATACATGAATCAAAAGGTCTTATTTCGGATTGCAAAAGGTTTGAGGAAAATATAAAAGATAAACATGATCATGAATTTTTGAGGATGGAGAAATAAGTGGAGTATAATAATTACTCAACTAATCATGAAAACAATGCATCCTTCAACCTACTGAAAAGATTTCAATATTTCCTTTATTTTTCATCAAATTTTTCTTTTTTTTCGTCGTTTTTTTTTGAAATAATTGAATCAGCCACGAACTTAATAATTTTACTATTGTCCAAAACTATATAGTAACATTTATCTTTTTTTTCACACTTCTTTCTTTCATACCATACTCACATTTCATATCTACCTATATTGTAAAGTGACATATCATACTCCACAAGTTCCGATGTTGACGAGAAAATATAGATGATAATTTGAAGTTCAATGAGACGACTTTTCAAGAAGGCTCAAAGGAGTACAAAATATCAATTTGTTTCAGGTTGACTCTTTTTTTTGGTTATAATGATGCTTGTTTTAAGAATATCTTTATCATCTTCATGTATACACATCATTATAGTCTCAAAAAGATTTACAACAAGTTTTAGAGATACAAATTCATAAAAAAACATCACTCAATAAAGAAAAAAATTGATATGGTTATTCAATTTAAAGGCTCAAAAACTCACCGTGTTTATGTCTACCAATTTTTCATTCACATTTTGAATTCGACCGTTACCCTTATTCATTTCAAGTTGCAAGTCAATTTATCCAATCAGGTTATGACATTTTCTAATGTAATAATTGAATTGAATTTTTTTTCTTTTTAGTAATTATAAAACTGTAGCGAGTGAAACGTTTTTATCATTTTTTTGTTTTTTATATATTTCTTTTCATTATTTTATATCCTAAATCTCTCCCCCACACTTAAATCTTACATTGTCCCCAATATAACACTATCATGAAGAAAAGAATTAACAAATAATAATAATTAAAAAAAAGTAAAAGAAATACAAATCTGATAAGTGACGAGTGCAACACGCTTGGATTGTCTCCCAAATAACGTTTTAGTTATAATCTATAGCTAGATTTTGTGAGGCTTAGGACTTGGCTCTTGCAATGGAATGAAGTGTTTTACAGTGCTTCATTCTCCGTCGGTGTAAATCTCAATTCTCCAAACTTTCAAATTTTGCCATGAAACTCCTCTGAAATGGTGGATTCATCTCCAAGTTTTGAACTACCTTTTTGTCAAAACCGTGTCTATTAGAGTTGACTAGGCTGCAATCGTACCCCAACGGCTCATTTTGCGTTCTGTTATTGCTCTTTCTCGTGTAGGATCAGGATGCATTTTTTTAGCTGATAATACCAAGGTTCATTCAAATCTCCCGGAGACTTGGCGAGTTTACGGAGGCTAGAGGCTAACAATTTGGCATATCACTATGCCATGATGGCCAGCTATGTTCACTCTATAGAGTGTAATTTCTGTTTCTTATCTCGCTGTACTCTTATCCCGTTGGTAAAATTTTTGTGTTTGGCTTCCTACAGGGTGTGTTGCTGATGAGAGACCTTATTGTATGCTTCCCAAAATGCATTCTTAACCAATGATTAATATTACTAGTTCTCATCTCTGATTTGTTTATTTCATATTGACTCCTCAATCAGATGTGTGATGAACTCTAAAAGAATGATATAGCATCCGGAAGGAGCTTTTAGATGGCATTTGCATGGTTATACCAAAAGGGGCTAAGCTCACTTTGATAGTAGTACTAGATTGATGATAGCGAAGTAGGTTACTAGTTTCGAATTCAGTGTTGAAGCTTAGAATAACTGAATTTGTATAAAGAGAATGAAATATTCTTATTCGTACATGCATACATAAACATCAGATAGGATCAAACCAAACAGCGTTCTCACACACTAGTGAACATAATTAGGATCAAATTAAACAACATATAGCTCGAGCTTGGGCAGAGACACATTTTATTCTGATAACATCATACGCAAATGAGAAGCCATTGTGAGGGGTCTTGACGATGATGGGCCGATACGATGAATGTTGTCTAAGTATAGAGATGGTCAGCCTCGATATCCTTGGTGATGCCAATGAGCAATCCCAGACTTTCGATTGGCCGAGGGCTACTTTCACTCAATTTTTAATACTCCAAAGTCCCCTTAACCACATTGGTACCCTCTCCTTTAGGTTCGACTTCTACAATGGATATGAGGACTTTGTATATGTCCATAAGATCTCCTTCTATAGAATTGAACCTCACCGACCTCTTCTTGTCGTCTATCTCCTCAACTCTTTGCTTTATGAAATGAGCTTTTCCATCTGTACATTTGAAAATAAGACTTTGATAAACTAACCATATGAACATGTAACATTATAGCTTCCTGTACCAAATGTGCACTGTGTTAAGAGAAATCTGATATACGTGAATCTTCTGCTTCAAATTCCAGTATTTCTTTGATTTTCTGAAGTGTTTGCTAGATCTAGAGATACAGTGTTAGTTGATTGTGTTGTAATGACTTGAATCCCGAAGTGGGCCCAAAACTCCTTTGCAGAACTAGGGTTAGATCAATTGTTTTTTTTACCCTAGTAGCCGTCACACCAAGAAAACATTTGTAACCTCTCGTTTTTGAGAAGAATCAATCGATCTGCCGCTTGTCCGTGGACGTAGCACAGTTTAAAGTGAACCACGTTAATCTTGTGTTGATTACGGTGATTTGCGTTGGAATTTTTGCTTGTTTTGCCTAACAAATTGATATCAGATCCCATGGTTCATTGGGCCGTGATGTTGGATCGGGATACGCATTTTAAGTATCGCCTGATACGTTGCGTTGCTGGTCCGCAAAGAGCACAGAGAGGATTGATCAGGTGCGTAAGTGGCCCAGTTCAAGTATGCGGGTAGAGAAGGCCCATGGATTTAGACAGTAGAGAAAAAGAAAGAGTAGAATATATATATGAGCAACCCAAAATCCATCAGCTTAAGCTTTTGGATTAACAGTTGGTCCAGTTCATATGTGTATTCTACTTAAGTCCGATTAGGACATGAGCAAACAACGAAGGAGCAAACATTCCCACGGTATAATTCCAGATTATGATATTATGATGGAATTCAGACTCCCGAAATCTCCCTCGACTAATTCGTAACTCCCTCGACTAATTCGTAATTCTGGACATGGTGAGGCTTGCTACTCCACAGTTCATAATGCTGATCACCTGATGATCTGAGCCCAATCTATATCCTTTGGCATGTTATGAACTCAGACAGCAGAATACATTGAACATTTTGGGCATTGCGCGCTTTTTATACTTACTAAAACTACTCGTGTCATGATTTTGGTTCCAAAAAACCTTCTCTCTGTAGATGTGAAGTAACCATTTGCTATTCCCATGTGATGACCCCTCTTACCAAGTCTTGTTGTGCTTGACATAGATCAGGTACACTCATTGTGCTCCATTTAGCCATTCTAGAGCTTGCAATGTCATGCTGGTTTGTGTTTCGAGTGTGCTTAAACAAAGAAGGGTGCTAACGATTCCAATCTGGCAGTATTGTGTGATTGGTTATTCGCAGTCTTTGGGAGAAGAAGATCAGTTGTTGTGGTGTTGCAACAGCAGAAAGGATCCCAGAGTTCAAAATATGGACAAAAGGTATGTGCGGGTTTTTTTCGTTTGCTCTGTTGCACCCATAATGTAAAAGGCTCCAAATGGGAGTTTGAGGAGTTAAAACTTTGCCTTTCATCACAAGATGATAAAGCATCAGTTGATAGTGCTGACAGTTCGGTGTAGTTCGATTTTTTTGGTCCATCACGTGTAGCGTCAGTCTAGATTGGTTTTCTTCTTTTTTTTGGATAAATAGATTGACAAATTTTATTTGGCTAAATATATGATGTATTGTTTCGACGAAAAAAACTGTAAAAACTGATGGTTTTGTATTCCACATTAGCAAAGAGGGCGGACAGACTGCAGTTGGCACACACAAACAATATATGCTCATAATTTTTTCAGGATAGAGGAACCGACATCTTATCGACGATACAAAAGCGGATTTGACAAGTCACAACAATCCATCTCACAGCAGCAAAACAGCGAGGTGGTTGAATTTACAGTATTTGATTCGTAATTTCTATTGTTTTTCAAATTTATGATTTTGATGTTGTGATGATAATGCAATCTCGTCCATTCGATTGCCATATATTCTGAAATGTTAAATCTAATTTGAGTGGGCAAATTGTCAGTTCTTAATTTTTTGTACTGGCTTTGTTCAATCAAATTCAATCACTCTTTTTGCCCCTTTGCACCAATGATGTAACAGAACAAACAAGGATCGATGATGTTGAGGAAGAAGATTGAGAGATGAACTTTGACAACTATCTCAGGTAAGTGCTCAGATTACATCTTTACGTATCCTCCACAATATACCTACCTAAACAAGAGAACGCTGCTTTTGGGATTTTCAAAGATGCTGATGTTAAGGCTTGAACTGTAACAATGCGAAGTACGTCAGCATACTTACACTGCATTGCATGTAACTTGTAAGTGTAGTACTGTGGTGCAAACAACTAGTCGAGAGGGATTATTCATTATACAGGAACCAGACGGTCCACATACATATATATACAAAGGAACAACGCACACATTAAAACAAGCCCATACATCAAAATAAACAACAAAACTCACATGAGAAAACAGCACTTAAGAGCTTGGAGCTCACTGGCCAGCATACACTCAGTTCAGCAAATAAAGGCAAAAGCCTTCTATGCTTTGAGGTGGTGAGCCTCGATGTCTTTGGTGATATTGATAGTCAACTCGAGTATCTTGATCGGTTCAGGCACACTTTCCTGCAGTTTCTCATAATCAATAGTCCACTTAACCACGTCGAACTCACCCTTAGATACGATGTCAATGGTGACCTTGAAGGTCTTGTACTCTTTTGTCAGATCTCCTTCAATCACATTGAACGTGATGGACTTGTTCTCCACGTCTATCGCTTCCACTATCTCTTTTGCAACACATGCTTTTCCATCTACACATGCATGAGTTGGGACAGAGTTGGTCTAAGATTCTAAAACAAACTACTACTGGAGGTTACCACTGACTAGCCAGCAAACTGACCAGTTATTTATTAATCACAAGATAAATCTCCCTTATCTGATTCATATTTTTCAATGTAGTTATTCATACCTACTGTATAATTCCAAAAGATGACGGATCCTGGGACACCGAACTCTCCCCCGTGCAAGTCGCAGCCCTGGATGTGCTTTGGGGATACGTTGGAAATATGATGAGGCTTGGTGCTAAACATGTCATGGAAGAGATCACCGGATGATCTGAGCCCATACTCAGACACCAATCTTCCTGTCAAAAGACTCATTTCTTGCCCAAATGCTAAGCACACTACGGACTTTTATGCGAGATGGCTGAGCATGAAGAAAAAGGTAACTGGCATTGCTCCTTATATAGTACTAGAAAAACCATATAAAAATAATCTCTTTGCCTTTTTTATTTGATGATCCAGCGTCAGCTTAAAGCTTCTAGACTTGAATTTGTTTAGCTTTTTGGCATTTCAATAATTGAGGTTCCAGATACACAAAAAATCTTGAAGATCTGGGTCTAATAATATTATTGCACTGACAAGGGGTATAACACCCCCATGAAGTCTATCTAACGGTCAAATGTACATTGATTACGAGGGGAAAAAACCAAGTATGATATGATGATAAGATGAATTTTAGGCTGACCCAGGGTTTTTTCCTCATAGTCCTTGAAGGTGTTGTATTCCGAAAGTTTCTGATTGTTATACTGACGGTTTGATGGTTTGGTTCATTGATTCTTATATGCTGGTTGAAGTACTGATTGGATAGGCATAACCCTTCTTGGTTCATTGACACTCCTGATAACCCCTCTGCGTGTAACCCTTTGCTAGTTTCAATCTTATGATTCCAAACCTTTTGCACCTTGTGGTGTTTTATACTAATTCGTGATGATGTTTTGTTCTAATATTTCATCCTTTGGGTTTGAGCAGTAAAGACTTTACTCTTCTGCTTGCAAGACTTTTGCAGAGGTCTCTTTTGTCTATTTACAGGGCTTCCACCAGCACGGACAAGAGATCAACATTCAGAACACGAGCACCACATATCCATCTTCACTGCAATTTTACTTGCCGGCACCTGCATTGTTGCTGCCATCTGCTAAATTTCAAGGCAATACAAACTACATCAGATTCTGAATTTTAAGCGAACAAGTTAATCCTGTTAGGTTTCTATATATTCACTGATTGCATCTACTTCTCAACTTCAAACGCATGAAAGTTCAACTCAGACCACAGTAAGAGTTCCTGAGCACACAACTCTTTCCACATTATCATCAGTAACAACTCTGTAAACATCTTGTTAATTTCTACCAGACAAGTACTTGGGGTGTTTGCAAGTAAAAACTTATTCAACATTCATGATAATGAATGAGTCCCAACATCACTCAAGCATTCAACTTATTCTCCGACGACTCCCATACACAGAAAGCCGATGAAAGCAGTCTGAAACACGTGTCTCACCAACAGACCTCAATCAACTACAATCGAGCACTGGATGCAGAATCTGGCACACAAGTTGTTCACAACTGATCAACAAAGAAAAAACACAATGCCCATATCGATAAGTACGTAGGAATATCATGCAGAACCAGTCAGATGGATGGAATTTGTAGTCGAAACAAACAAAGCTTAGCAAAATCCATGTTTGATATTTTCAATAGGCTAATCCCTGCAACCTTTTTGGGACAAACAACTTGACTTAAAATTCATCTTGTTACGTCATCATACATGCATTATTTTTTTGTGATTGATATACATTGGACCGTTAAATCTGACTAATGGCAAACGAAAATGAAGGCTCACCACACCCACCTCCTGTCAGAGCAATATATAAATCCATACACCATATCTTCAGGATCTTATGTGTTCCTCAGATGGTCTGGATGAGTAATTATATAACCACAATCATTGATATTGTCAAACCAAACAAACAAATCCAAGACTAGGAGCTTGAAGTTTGACACTAGATCAATAAAAAATACAACTGCGGAGGCTTCTTTTTTCGTAGATAGCAAACCAGCTCTCTTGTATTCTGTGTTTTATAGATGGAAAAGCATGTGTTGCGAAAGAGATACTCGAAGCAATACAGTGTGATTGAAGGAGATATTGCAGAAGAGTAGAAGAACTTCAAGCTCAGCATTCGCATCGTACCAAAGGGCGAGGTCGATGTGGTTAAGTGGACATTGGAGTATGAAAAACTGCACGAAGGTGTTGGTGAACCTATCAAGATACTGGAGTTGGCTATCGATGTCACCAAAGACATCGAGGCACATCACCTTCAAACAAAGTGGTTCTTTCTTCCATTCGCTAAACTGAAATAAATATATTGAGGGGGAAAAGCTCATTGCCACCAGTGAACTCCAAGTGTTTTTTTTTTTTTTTTTGGAACCTTTTTATTGAGTTTTATACTTATTTTGATATATGACTTTGTTGTACCGGATGCATTGTTGGACGGAGGGAGTATGTATTTGTGGACCGTCTGGTTATTGTATAATAATCCCTCTTGACAAATTTGCATCATGGTACTTCACTTACCATTTGCTTCGACTATTGGCACTAAATACTTTCTATGTTATACCACCTCAATCCTATATGATTTATGTTTGCTTTTTTTAACTGTCCTAGCTTTAATATAGAAAATTATGGTACATTCTAATTTCTATCATAATGGCTACCATTAGCCTCGCTTTCGAAAAAAAAAAAAAACATTGATTTTATATTCAAATCAACCAAAATTCAATATACATAAAATCCGTAAGCCAAATAGTTATATATAATATGGGACAAAGGAAGTGTAAATTCTATACAGTATACCCATATGGTCAAACTACATCTTATTATTACATACGCTAGAATATTGAATTATTTTCACATTATAATTATATTTCAGAGAGATTTATATAGAGATACCCTTTAGAATTTTTATGTTATAAAAAAAAATAAACCCATCCAAATTTCACTAGATGGATCACTATCAATTTTAGATAGCATTTCCCCTTTGAAATTATTGCACTACATATTCATTTTCCTAAAATTGATCAAAAAATGATAACCACCAAGAATCTTGTTTGTCATAATCAAAACAAATGACTTTGTTCTAAATCCACTCCCATTACTGACCGCCTCTTCATCATCTCCACAACATCTTCATGATTTTTTTCAAACTCAACACTATCACTCTTGATCTCACTATCATCTCCTCGATCTCGCCATCATCTCTCCCGACATCTTCCTTGGGGAAAACCAAACATTGAGAAAAAAATTCCACAAGAACACCACCACAAAGTGATAGTAAAGCACTATATGAAAAATGGATTATAAAACGTATCACATCGTATTATATCACAACTCAAACATAAAAAATCGATATGAACATATAATATATATATATTAATAGATCCATAAAAGATAATATTATAATAAATCTAATATGTAGTGGTGGTCCGAGACTGGTCCGATCTCGTACGCGTTGAAAATATTACGTCGTGGACAACATTATGCCTTCTAGTATGTTTGAATAAAATTGTAGTACAACATCGTGAAAAACATATCCCTTATATACCCCACAGTAAATTATGAAAAATTATCAATGTGCCCCTTGATTATCAGTCAGTCATTAGTCATCAGTTATGAACCCGTCAGCGAAAATAACTCTAAGTATTCTAAAATTTGTAAAAACTTATTCTCTCGGTAATTAATAAAAAGAGTAAATTATCACGTGTTTAAAATGGTTAAATGAGCATATAAAACTCGTTTGACGAAACAAAGGCGAAAGTGTGAAAAAATGATTGAAATTAAACCTTGTCACACGAAAATTATCTGTTATAGTATACTCATTATCTCATCTCACATGTGTTATAGTAAACCTCATTATCACCAAAAGAATATCTTTTCTTTATCAAAATAAACATAAATTTAACATTCATATAAATTTCTGTATCGGGTCAAAATATTTTAATAAATATGAGATTGAGAAATTACTTTATATCACATCAACCCACCCCATCATTTTTTCTCATCTTTTTTTTTCTTTTTTTCACTCCTCTCACTCACAAAAATCAAAGGATAATTTAGTTTTTACAATAAAAATCAACACATACATAAATTAAAGAATCAAGTCGAATAATTGTAATTTTGTTGGGACGAAAGGAATAAAACATTTTATATTTTAAAATTTTTTATTATAAAAGTATCACAACATCCATATTTTTATTTTATATTATATCAACATATTTCATTATTTTTTCGTAGATAGCAACCAGCTCTCTTGTATTCTGTGTTTTATAGATGCAAAAACATGTGTTGCGAAGGAGATACTCGAAGCAATAGAATTGGAGAATAAGTCTGTTACATACAGTGTGATTGAAGGAGATATTGCAGATGAGTATAATACCTTCAAGCTCAGCATTCACATCGTATCAAAGGGTGAGGTCGATGTGGTCAAGTGGACATTGGAGTATGAAAAACTGCACGAAGGTGTTGGTGAACCTATCAAGATACTGGAGTTGGCTATCAATGTCACCAAAGACATCGAGGCACATCACCTTCAAGCAAAGTAGTTCTTTCTTCCATTCGCTAAACTGGAATAAATATATTAAGGGGGAAAACTCATTGCCACCCGTGAACTCTAAGTGCTGTTTTTTTTAAACCTCTTTATTGAGTTTTATATTTATTTTATTTTGATGTATGAGTTTGTTGTACCGCGTGCATTGTTGGACTGTCTGGTTATAATATAATAATCCCTCTTGACAAGTTTGCATCATGCTTCGACTATTAGCACTAAATACTTTCTATGTTATACTAACACCCCCCCCCCCCCCCCCCCCCCCCAAATCCTTGCTTTTTTAACTGTCCTAATTTTAAAATAGAAAATATCAAATTATTATGGCATATTCTAATTGCCATCATAATTACTATCATTAGCCTCAGCTTTAAAAAAAAATTGATTTTATATTCAAATCAATTAAAATTAAATATACATAAAATCCGTAAGTCAATAATTGCTTATAATGATCAAACTACATCTTATTATTACATAGGTTAAAATATTGAATTATTTTCACATTATAATTATATTTCAGTAAGATGTATTTAGAGATACCCTTTAGAATTTTTATGTTATAAAAAAAATAAACCCATCCAAATTTCACTAGATGCGATCATTATCAATTTGAGATAACATTTCCCCTTTGAAATTATTGCACCACATATTCATTTCCCTAAAATTGATCTAAAAAACAAAAATAAAAAAGAATAACCACCCAGGATCTTGTTTGTCATAACCAAAACAAATGATTTTATTCAAAGTCCACACCCATTATTGACCAACCTGTCCTCTTCATCATCTCCACAACATCGTCAAAAGTTTTTTCAAACTCAACACTATCACTCTCGATCTCACTATCATCTCCTCGATCTCGCCATCATCTCTTCCGACATCTTCCATGGGAAAAATCAAGCATTGGGAAAAAAATCACACAAGAACATCACCCCCAAACTGTGATAGTAATGCACTATATGAAAAAAAGGATTACAAAACGTATCACATCGTATCATATCAGAACTCAAACCCAAAAAATCGATATGAACATATGATAATATATATATATATATATTAATAGATCCATAAAAAATATGATTATAATAAATTTAATAGCCGTCAGGTAACCTTTTTTTTTCTTATGCTAAGACCCTCATAAGCTTTTAAAAGCTCGACACATAATATCTTTTCTACATATGATTATTTTGTCAATTGTCTGTAATTTTCTTATATTCACTTTTGTTGCTTCAGTAATGTAAAATTGACTACAACAAGTTGCTTATAATTTACTCTTATGACTTTCTGCTAATAAATAAACTTGTCTGAAAGTCATGAGCAATTTTATTTTTAGAGCTTATCGCTTATGTTGTGTAAAATCACGCTTCCTCTTGGCACAAAGGTGAGAAACGATGCCTTTCTCAGGTAAGCACTGATTTTCTTAATTCTTTATTATCTTTTTATAACGATTTATCAATATTTACAAACATATAATTTTCATATGATTTGAGACGGATGAATTGGATATTTCAATATCCTGATTTTAGTTCCAAAAAACATTGTCTCTGTAGATGTGAAGTGACCATTTGCTATTCCCATGTGATGACCCCTCTTACCAAGTCTTGTTGTGCTTGACATAGTAGATCAGGTACACTCATTGAGCTCCATTTAGCCATTCTAAAGCTTGCAATGTCACGCTGGTTTGTGTTTCGAGTTTCGATGTGCCTAAACAAAGAAGGCTGCTAACGATTCCAATCTGGCGATATTCTGTGGGATCGGTTATTCCCATTCTTTGGGAGAAGATCAGTTGTTGTGGTGTTGCAATAGCAGAAGAAGGAAAAGTTATAGAAAGCTTTCAGGTAATTCTGTTTTTTCTTATGCTAAGATCCTCATAAGATTTTAAAAACTGGACATATAAGCACTTTTTTACATATGATTATTTTGTCAATTGTCGGTAATTTTCTTATATTCACTTTGGTTGCTTCAGTAATGTGAAGTTAACCACAACAAGTTGCTTATAATTTACTCTTATGACTTTCTGCTAATAAACAAATTTGTCTGAAAGGCATGAGTAATTTTTATTTCTAAAGATTATCGCTTATTTTTATTTTTATTTGTATGTTGTGTAAAATCACGCTTTCCTCTTGGCACCAAGGATGAGTTTCTCAGGTAAGCGCTGATTTTCTTGTCTTTATTTCATTGATCATTGTGGTGCCTGTCAAATGATGCTGGTTTGATTTTTTCCATTGGTTCATTGATGAGTGGACTCTGTGAAACATGCTTTCTTTATTGTGGTCATGTCATGTGTGATATGAGTCTTCTAAATTTGGCTTGTTAGGGGACCCTTTATGGCATTAGATATTGACCTACCTAAACAAAGAGAAAGCTGCTGTTGGGAATTTTCAAATTCGAAGAGGTCTTGGAACTGCAATGCATGATGCTGATGTTAAGGCTTGAACTGTAACAATGCGAACGTCAGCATACTTACACTGCATTGCATGTAACTTGTAAGTTGAACATAGAAAGCATTACTGTGGTGCAAACAACTAGTCGAGAGGGATTATTCATTATACAGGAACCATACGGTCCACATACATATATACACAAAGGAACAACGCACACATTAAAACAAGCCCATACATCAAAATAAACAACAAAACTCACATGAGAACACAGCACTTGGAGCTTGGAGCTCACTGGCCAGCATACACTCAGTTCAGCAAATCAAGGCAAAAGCCTTCTATGCTTTGAGGTGGTGAGCCTCGATGTCTTTGGTGATCTTGATAAGCAAGTCGAGTATCTTGATCGGTTCAGGCACACTTTCATGCAGTTTCTCATAATCAATAGTCCACTTAGCCACGTCGATCTCACCCTTGGGTACGATGTCAATGGTGATCTTGAAGGTCTTGTACTCTTTTTTCACATCTCCTTCAATCACATTGAACGTGATGGACTTGTTCTCCACGTCTATCGCTTCCACTATGTCTTTTGCAACACATGCTTTTCCATCTACACATACATCAGTTAGGACAGAGTTGATCTAAGACTCTAAAATAAACTACTATTGGAGGTTGTCACTGATCAGCTAACAAGCTGATCAGTTAGTTGTTAGTCACGAGATAAAATCCTTTATTTGGTTCATGTTTTTTCAATATAGTTATTCATACCTAATGTATAATTCCAAAAGATGACGGATCCTGGGACACCGAACTCTCCCTGGTGCAAGTCGCAGCCCTGGATGTGCTGAGGGGATACGTTGGAAATGTGATGAGGCTTGGTGCTAAACATGTCATGGAAGAGATCACCGGATGATCTGAGCTCATAATCAGCCACCACTCTTCCAGTCAAAAGACCCATTTTTTGCCCAAATGCTAAGCACACACAGACTTTTATGCGAAATGGCTGAGCATGTAGAAAAGGGTAACTGGCATTGCTCCTTATATAGTACTAGAAAAACCATATAAAAATAATCTCTTTGCCTTTTTTATTTGATGATCCAGTGTTTTTTGGCATTTCAATAATTGAGGTTCCAGATAAGAAACACAAAAAGCTTGAATATGTGGCCTATGGATATATTTGCACTGTCAAGGGGGATAAGGTCTTGATATGATTAGTTAGTGGCATAAGGAACTTAGGAATACGATTGGAAGGAAGATAAGAATAGAGGATCAAATAGCTAGCTAGTTGGGTGGAGCATATGATCCCAAGTCTGGAGATTCAAAGAGATGCTGAAGTGATAGCTTAGCCATTGATAGGAGGATAAAAATATGCTTAAGAACAGTTGACAGGAACATACCTGAACTTATATATCATTTACGAATTATCGCATAAGGAATTCGTTGGCAAGCAACATCGGACGTGACACGAAATTAATACATCCATAAAAATTAAAGTATCAAGTTAAATTATTGTAATTTTATTGAGAGAGTAAAATATTTTATATTTTGAAATTTTTTATTATAAAAATACCACAACATCTTTATTTTTATTTTATATTATATCAATATATTTCATTATTTATTCTCATTTTCTCACTTTCCCTCTAAAAAAAATTAAAGAAAAAAAGATATCATCAATCAAATCGTATATCTTTGAAAAGATAAAAAATTTCATTATTTTGAACATCTAAAACAAAAAGATATATCAATCAAATTCTGTTATATACATTTATGTTTCGACATCAAGATAATACTAATAAATGTTACCCATGCATTGAAAGGGAAAAGAGTACATAAAAATATCACCTCTGCAAGCAATTTTTGCACCGTGAACAAAACAAAACAAAATCATTATTAAAATGATTAATAAAAATAATAATAGAAATTATCCATTAATAATAATATGAATCAAATTTCAATATTTTTTAGAAAAATAAAAATACAAAAATAAAATAATCAGTTTATTTTTTAGTTCATTATGATAATTAATTGACAATTTATGATATTGTTTTTTTGAATAAATAGATTGACAAATTTTATTTGGCTAAATATATGATGTATTGTTTCGACCAAAGAAATTATAAAAATGATGTTCTGTATTCCACATTAGGGCCAAAGACGGCGGAAGTCATAATTTTTTCAGGATAGAGAAACCGACTTCGATGATACAGAAGCAGATTTGACAAGTCACAACAATCAATCTCACAGCAGCAAAACAGCGTGGTGGTTGAATCGATTACTGTATTTGATTCCTAATTTCTATTGTTTTTCAAATTTATGATCTTGATGTTGTGATGATAATGCAAATCTCGTCCATTCGATTGCCATATATTTTGAGTGGGCAAATTGTCAGAAAGTTCTTAATTTTTTGTACTGGCTTTGTTCAATCAAGTTCAATTCGGGGTTTAATTGTGGATTTTGGTTGATGTGATTGTGTATCGTTTTTAAACTGTCAATTTTGGTGGAGACTGAGTGAAAGATGATTCGAATGAGTGGCCATATTGTGATGCCTGTAAAGGTGTTCGGCCAAATGCCCATTATAATATCTAGCTGCAACTGAAAAGATTTTTCATTGGGTCGCGTAATTCTCTCATTCACTGTTACATGTGTGTTTTTCAAAGAATCACTCTTTTTGCCCCTTTGCTGCACCAGTGATGTAACAGAAGAAACAAGGATCGATGATGTTGAGGAAGAAGATGAGAGATGAACTTTGACTATCTCAGGTAAGTGCTCAGATTACATCTTACGTATCCTTCATAATATTACCTACCTAAACAAAGAGAGCTGCTTTTGGGAATTTTCAAATTTGAAGAGGCTTGGAACTGCAATGCATGATGCTGATGTTAAGGCTTGAACTGTAACAACGCGAAGTACGTCAGCATACTTCCACAGCGTTGCATGTAACTTGTAAGTTGGAACATAGAAAGCATTTGGGGTCAATAGTAGAAGCAGATTACTGTGGTGCAAACAACTAGTCGAGAGGGATTATTCATTACACAGGAACCAGACGGTCCACATACATATATATACAAAGGAACAACGCACACATTAAAACAAGCCCATACATCCAAAATAAACAACAAAACTCACATGAGAAAACAGCACTTAGAGCTTGGAGCTCACTGGCCAGCATACCCTCAGTTCAGCATATACAACTTAGAGCTTGGAGCTCACTGGCCAGCATACCCTCAGTTCAGCATATACAACGGAACAACGCACACATTAAAACAAGCCATACATCAAAATAAACAACAAAACTCACATGAGAAAACAGCACTCAGAGCTTGGAGCTCACTGGCCAGCATACACTCAGTTCAGCAAATAAAGGCAAAAGCCTTCTATGCTTTGAGGTGGTGAGCCTCGATGTCTTTGGTGATCTTGATAACCAAGTCGAGTATCTTGATCGGTTCAGGCACACTTTCCTGCAGTTTCTCATAATCTATAGTCCACTTAACCACGTCGATCTCACCCTTTGGTACGATGTCAATGGTGACCTTGAAGGTCTTGTACTCTTTTGTCAGATCTCCTTCAATTACATTGAACGTGATGGACTTGTTCTCCACGTCTATCGCTTCCACTCTCTCTTTTGCAACACAAGCTTTTCCATCTACACATACATCAATTAGGACAAAAGTTGATATAAGATTTTAAAACAAAATATTACTGTGAAGGTTATCACTGACCAACCAACAAGCCCAGTTAGTTGTTAGTCACGAGATAAATATCTGATTCGTGTTTTTCAATATAATGATTCATACCTACTGCATAATTCCAAAAAATAACGGATCCTGGAACACCGAACTCTCCCTGGTGCAAGTCGCAGCCTTGGATGTGCTGAGGGGATACCTTGGAAATATGATGAGGCTTGGTGCTAAACATGTCATGGAAGAGATCACCGGATGATCTCAGCTCAAACTCAGCCACCAATCTTCCTGTCAAAAGACCCATTTTATGCCCAAATGCTAAGCACACTACAAACTTTCATGCGCAATGGCTGAGCATGTAGAAAATGGCAACTGGCATTGCTCCTTATATAGTACTAGAAAAACCGTATAAAAATAATCTCTTTGCCTTTTTTATTTGATGATCCAGTGTCATGCTTCAACCTTCTAGACTTGAATTTATTTAGTTTTTTGGCATTTCAATAATTGAGGTTCCAGAAAATCTTGAATATCTGGTCTATGGATAATTTATTTGTACTGACAAAGGGGATAAGGTGTCCCTCCGGGGAAACCAAGTATGATATCATGATAAAGATGAATTTTAGGCTGACCCAGGGTTTTTTCCTCATAGTCCTTGATGGTGGTGTTGTATTCCCATAGTTTCTGATTGTTATACTGACGGTGTGATGGTTTGGTTCATTGATTCTTATATGCTGGTTGAAGTACTGATTGGATGTGCAAGGCATAACCCTTCTTGGTTCATTGACACTCCTGGCATCCCCTTTGTGCGTGTTCCATATTGAGTAGTTTGATGCTGAGGTTTATATAACATGTTACCTTCAATCTTATGATTTCAGATCTTTTGCATCTTATAGTGTTTTATATTAATTCGTGATAATGTTTTGCTCAAGGATTTAATCCTTTGGGTTTGAGCCGTAAAGGCTCTTTTTCTGCAGTATAGGTTTTACCCTGCTGGAAGATTTTTGCAGAGTTCTGCTTTTACAAGGCTTCCACCTGCAAGGCTTCAACATTCAGACACGAGCACCACATATCCATCTTCACTGCAATTTCACTTGCCGGCACCTGCATTGTTGCTGCCATCCGTTAAATTTCAAGGCAATACAAACTACATCAGATTCTGAACTTTAAGCGAACAAGATAATCCTGTTAGGTTTCTATACACTCACTGATTGCATCTACTTCTCAACTTCAAACGCATGAAAGTTCAACTCAGACCACAGTAAGAGTTCCT